>CM057821.1:5326600-5544100 GCA_030067965.1 Latrodectus elegans
AGGAGAAGACAAAATTTCTGCAAAAATATTTAAATCCCTAAATGAAGATAACGCACGAAAGATACTCAAAATCTTTAATGATATATTTGATCAATGCTCTATTCCTGACAGCTGGAAATCGTCTATTATAATACCAATTCCCAAAGCAAACTAACCACAATCCATACTAAATTCATACAGACCTATATCTTTAACCTCTGTTCCTGCTAAAATATTTGAAAGAATGCTGTCCTATAGAATCACAAATTTCCTAATTACTAATGAAAAGATAGAAGAACGTCATCTAGGGTTCATACCTTTCCGAGACAGTCAAACTGCAATACAACTTTTTCACTATGATCTGCATCAGGCAAAAGCTCAAAAGAAATTCATCATTGCAATATCATTGGATATAAAATCTGCATATGATTCCGTGTACATTGATGGATTAATATACAAATGCCTACAGCTGGGAATAACAGGAAAAACTGCCAAGTGGATTCATAACTTTCTACAAGATAGAAGGCTGAGGGTAAGATGGAGAAATACATCCTCGCATTCGGTTCAGTCAACAAAAGGAGTACCACAAGGTAGTGTGTTATCTCCCATTTTATTTACAATCTTCATGTCAGATTTCCATGAAACAATCCCTCAAGGAGTTAAACATATAATATACGCAGATGACATACTTATTTACTGTACAGATGAAAAATTGGAAATAATCAAGAAAAAACTGCAAGATACTTTGTATAACTTAGAAAAATGGAGCAATTACTGGAAACTACAGATAGCTTATCAAAAGTGTTCAGCAGTAAACTTGTCCAGGCACAGAGAAAATCCCGATTGGTCAACACAATACAATAATGAAAAAATTAAATGGAAAGACACTCTAAAATTCTTAGGAATAATATTTACAAGAAATGGCAACTTCCGTTCGTTCGTAACATACTTAAAATATAAAGCAGCTAAAAGAATAAACATTTTAAAAGCACTCTCTAATAAAAATTATGGAGCAAGATCGCATCATCTAATGCAGTTGGCAAAATCATCTATCTGCAGTATTCTACACCACAGTGGCAATATTTTTAGCTTAACAAACCACTCAGTCATAAAACCTTTAGAAACAATACAAACGTCGGCATTAAGAATTGCATTAGGATTACCCAGATTCACTCCTAATATTCTCCTAAGAAAGATTGCAAATACTGGCACAATAGAATCTGAATTTAGGAAAATATCAAGCAAATTTTGGTTAAAGCATATCTCATTGGAACAACAATCACCTCTCAAAAATATCATCGAAATCAGCGTCAATTCAGTTGAAAAAAGATATCACATACCCCTAATGAAAACAATAGAGGAAGAAATCATTAAAATATCCCACTTCATTCAGTTTAAATACCCACAAATTCACTTTCCAAACAATTTCTCTATCCATGTAGACAAATACGATTTCCAAGATAAATCTCTCACCAATCAAGAAATTATTCAATTTTTTAATGATTTTGACAAAAGCCTACTTGACCAACCTAACAGAATAGCCACAGATGCATCTAAAAAAGAAGACACAACCTCTATTGCTGGATGGTCTGAAAAAGGATCATTTGGATGCATAATTAATAATATAAACTCGGTCTTTTCTGCGGAAGCAATGGCGATCTGTCAAGCTATAGATGAATTAATCATTTACGAAAGAAAAAATATAATATATGCAGATAGTAAATCTGTCCTTATGGCACTGATGGAATGTAACCAAAAATCAGCAAGTATAATATTAAGATTAAAACACAAAATATGGCAAGCTTCAAAATTCTTCAAAGAACTTCAAATTATTTGGGTTCCAGCCCACAAAGATATTATAATAAATGAAAAAGCTGATAAACTAGCCACCAAACGATCACAAAAGACAACGTATATATGGAGTGGATTACCATAGAAGACTTTTAATCATACATCAAAAGCAACATTAAAAAAACCCAAGATAAAATATTCAAAAACAGTAAATATTACTTGAGGGTTGGAAACATCCTGGAGTGGAGCTCAATGGGGAGATCTCTCATCTCGCGCAAAGAGGATGTACTGCTCGCCAGAAGCCTTGCTGGCGTTCTGCTGACTCCTGCGCTGCTTTACCGGTTCAATCTGGCTGATTCAGACAGATGCAGTTCATGCTATGCAGTTGATAATGCTGAACATATAATCTTATATTGCCCCAGATATAACCAGGACCGCAAACAATTTTTGCATAATTTAAAAATACAAGTGCAAATAACAAATTACAAACAGTTGGTCGAAATCATCACATCGAACCCAAAAAATCTGAAAACATTTATTAAATTCCTTATAAGTATCAACAGATTTTGAAATAGATGTTCCTAGAATAATATAGACAAAAGCCGGAGCAGTTAAAATCTCACAACAGCTACCAACCAACCAAGTCTTTACTTCATAACAAAATGAAGATTATAATTACTTTAAATCTTAGTCCCCTGTAATTTCATATAGCTTTTAATATGACTACCAATTAAGGTTTAATACTCTTGAAATAATGATTTTAAGTTTTAAATTATGAAATTGTAGACATCTGGAGTAAAGTAAAGGAAAAATGTTCATTACGAATGTTTAAAATGCCTTTGTAGGAAATGCATTAAGCAATACCTTTGAAATATTTTAAAATAATCTGCGTAATGTAAGAAACATTTTTAAACACAAAAGATCCAAATTCAATTTGAATTCTTATTTTAGAGATTTAACATAGACGTTCATGATTTCTTAAAGTAAAAATTAATGCAAATTAAAGTATGAAGATTAAGGAGGTAGAAAAGGTTTGAGAGATTTTATACTGTCATTTATCATCTGAACTCAATTCAGTGGCTTCAAACACAATTTTATACATTTTAAACAATTTGTATAGAATTTGATAATATAAGCAGAAGAAAACTTTAAATTTTTAAACGTAAAAAGAACGTTTGGTAAACCATAATAGCTGAATATTGTGGTTGAGTTTATAAATTATTAACTTCCACTATAGAAAGTTTCTAAATAGAAATAAAAGTAACACATACACTCACAAATCATATATCCACTAGAATTGATAGATAACAATTTTAAATGATATTGTAATATTATTTTAGGTAAGAATATTTTCACATCTATGTCATCAAAATCAAAAAATGCAGCAATCAAAATGTTGAGTTCTTAACACAAATCTTTTCCTCATTATTGCTTATTAATTTTAAGTGTACATTCAGTTTTAATTAGATATAAATTAGATCGATAGTTATTGAAATAAAGTTTTGAAACATCAATTATGGCCTTCTCTTTGCAACAAATTAAATGTAAATTATTGAATCTTTTTTGATAAAAATGAGTAAATTGCATCGAATGAAGATTCCAGCCTTATCAGGGAGCGAATCGTCGACAAAGATGGATTTTCCTGCATTTCAAACTGGATGCTATACATAGCTTTCGCGCACGGGCTCATAAAACGCCGTTACCACACTTTTTCGGTAGGAGTAAATGGCTTTTAAGGAGATAAGAAGGCACACAAATCACGCCACAGAAATGTTTCAGGGGTTTTTAAAATGCTTTTACGAGCGATAAGAAAGGGATACTTTATGGGCGTAGCTTAAGTACTCCTACACTCTCCCCGGATTTTTCAAGCACTCCTCCCTCTGAACGCATAAAAATGGGAAAGGTGATGACTGACTTTAAATTTGATTTACATTTTTAGAAATGATTAAAAAGAGAGTCACATAAATAGCGCGAAAGTCGTTTTTTCAATCAGAAATATTTCATACTAAAAGTACTGGAAATATTTCTTTGTCAAAATATAACTCAGTAAACATACGTAACTAGTCAGGGAAAAAGCTCTTTATTTTTGAAGAAGAAAAAAGATTTTATTTTCGGTTGAAGACCGTGTCCTGCTCTGTTAGGAATTAACCGCTTTAAACAGTGTCTATTCCAGGTTTCTCCTTTTGTGTGATTGTACAAGAGAATGTAAACGCCCGGATGTTGTTCCAATAATACAACCATGACTCAAAATGATCAATTGATTTGCTACTTTATGGAATTGAAAGTATTAGGAATTAATCGAGGAGTATACTAATTTTTATCAATCTCTCTCAAATGAGTATTTATAGTAATTGAGGTGTGGTCAACCATTTTTAGAAATTAATTAAGTTGACCCGTAGTTTTTAGAAATTATAATCGTTTTTAAAAAATTAACTGAAAGCTGACTATTAGTTTCTAGAAATTTAAATGGTTTTTAAGGAATTTAGAAAGTGAAATTGTTTTCAAAAATATATTAAGGTAAATAGTTGTTTTTAAAATTCGAAACTGTTTTAAAATTTGTTGCAGGTGGCTGGTAATTTTTATAAATTATATTCGTAGAAATAAGCAGTTTTTTGAAGACTAAGATAATTACATAAAACTAGCACATATAATTTAGAAATTAGTTTTTGTTACAAACTTAAGCCAAACTAATACATTATTTGCTTAAATTAATAAATTTGTTGAACTATTCTATCATATAAGATTGTTAAATTTTTTATAATTTGTAGACATACTTTTACAAAATTCTTGAATGAGTCTGATTTTATTTATTCAAATAAGGAAATAAGGTTGCATAGTATGATTTTAAACAGCTTACTTCTTCTCAATTTGTATATCAATATATTCCGAATATCAAATTGCCTAATAATTCATAAGCATTACTTCTTTGATAAGGAGAATGGAGAATTTTAATATGTATCTTTTCTTTTAATCGACTCGTAATATATGCTAAAAATAATCTTTTAAGAAATTATCTATGATTACAGTTTTTTGATATTCTTTTAAAACATTTTTGCTAAATTTATACACATGAATACGAAAAACTGTTTAGCATAGGAAAAGAAAATTCTTCTAATTTTCAAACCATAAAACCTTTGAATAGTTTTTGGTTCACAGTGGAAAATAATATTCAATGGAAAAATTTATTTTAAAAACACAATTTCAAACTCGATTGGAAAACTATTAAAGTTTTATTCGTTACTGCTTACTGTAAATTTATAGTATATATCTGCTAATTACATTTTACTGTAGATTTGTGTTATAATTACTTTTTTGACATTTACCCACTTTACAGCAAAATAATATATCTGTGTAATTGCGTTGAAAGTACATTTTCTTATGTTAGAAATTTATAAAAAAAAAACATAATTATCATCAGTTATGATTGAGGAAACGTTAAAATGGTTAAAGAGTAACCTATGATATAATTTTAATAAATGTTTCATAACTGTATCATGACGTCATTTTGTATAACTTAATGTAACTTAGCGTCATGGTGCTAATTTACATAAATTAACACCACGGAATTACGTTTAATAATAAAGAACTCATCTACATCTTGGAGGTAAGATTAAAAATGTATTACCGTATATTGTAAACTGTATCTAAAGATCACTCGATATTTACAGAATAACACAATCTAATTATTTATGACTGAGTCATGACTTTCTAATTAAAGACAATTAAGTGCCTTTATTTTATAATATTTTTATTTCCATTCTTTCCTTTTACTAAAACATAACTAATATGAAGGATAAACTAAATGATGTCCTGTCGTCAAGTTTGTTTACTAAATGTCATTAATATTCCTTTGCCATCATTTCGGAAGACTTCATTAATATCATGAAGCTAATGAAGAATGAAGCGACTGCTTTGCATTCACTACTGAACATCAGCAAAACACATCAAAATATTCGAGTCCTGGAAATTGGAAAAACTTTTCAAGCTTGGAAAAGTTATTGACCTATCTTCATGTTGCGGTGGCCTGGTTGGTTAGAACTTCGCTCTTGTTTTCGACGTGTAGTAAGCTCGACCTGAAAATGTATTCCACCTGAAACTATACCTCTGGGGGTGACAGGTCAAGTCTGGGGGACTTCTGCTTAATCCCTATTTCTAAATTAATATTTGATTTCATTTAAAGTTCCAAGAAATTAATTGCTCATAAAATAAAATGTAAATTTTTATAAATTAAATAAATGCTGAGAGGACCCGTCCCACTTAAGAGATCACTCCTTTACTCCCCTTCTATATGAAGCTGCCATTTCTTTTGCAACTTGTAAAACTGAAAGCTTAAAAAAAATATTAGCCTGTCGTTATAAAAAAATAGTTTATTTTATAAATATCATCGGTTTTCCTTTATGTTCATCTTAGTACCATTGTTTTGTTATGAAGTTAAGTCTATAACTGTCATACAATTAAGAATTCACTAATGATTGAGGATGTGATTACGAAACACTTTGCAGCTACTACGTTATCAGTAATAACATGAAATCAATTGACACTGAAAACAATTTATAAATATAAGATAAAATGTAAACTCATATAAATATATATAAAAATTTATAAATATTATTATAAATAATGAAAGATGTTCAATTACATTTGCTAAGATGGAAATGATATTATATTTATAAATTTTTTTCAGTATCAATTGATTTCATGTAATTACTGATAACGTAGTTGCTGAAAAATGGAAGATATTAAGTTATCTCGAAGTTCAGAAACATTTCTGTTTTAAAGAAATACAGGTTTTGCCCAAGAATGCAAATTTTTCCAAATGGTAAGTAAATTATTATTTGTGGCTTCAGAGTTCTTCTGAATGAAGTACATCAAATGCCTTCGAGGAAGATGGATGGGAAGTCCTCGGGTCATTCAACCAGACAGCTGAACCGAAACTTATAGATTAGCTTCACCTATTTCTCACAGTGATATCTTGGCCACAGAACGATGAGCGCTGAGGTTCCTACATTAGACGTGGGTGCTTGCGGAATATATTTTTAAAACTGAAGGGGTTGTGAATGAATTTGGCTTTGCTCGCCAAAAGTAGCGACAGAGAAGTAGAAACAGTGTACATTTTCCACACACTTCTGAGCCAAATGTATTTTCATAGTCTCTCATCGCATAAAATTTCATTTCTAATAGAATTTGCTTGCTTTGTATACAGAAGAATATTAAATGCAATAAATAAAATAGTTTTTATCCCAATAAATCTGCTTGAATAAATTGAAAAGTTTCCTGCCGTGAAATGTAATTTGCTAAATTCTTATATCATTTGTTAATAGACACGTGTACTTACGTTTTAGAACAGATATTTTCCTAATGTAACTGTTTCCGTAATGTGAGAGTGTACATAAATCTAGCTTACAAACATTTTCAACAGTTGTATTCTGTTATCGATGCAACACTCTGGTTGATTATAACACATAAATTAAATTAAAATTTATATATTAAGCAAAAAATGATTACATGAATTGCTAAGATATTTACCATCATTTTTAGGAAAGAAAAATATTATGTATTAGATTATATAAATTCATATTATCTACTTAACTCGCATATCCTTTTTAAAGAAAAAATTTTTATTGGATTACAAAATATATCCTTTCTGATGATTGTACATTAAAAATAGTTTTAGGGAAATATTATTCCCTGGTGAATTCCTAAATGAACGAAATCATTTGATTGCGAAATTAGAGTAATTGTACATAAGAGACCGATTAAAAGAAAATTTTTATCTTGTAAATTTTTAAGTGCTTACTTCATTCTTGAAATTCGTTATATCTCTACTAATTTTACATTTTAGACAACAACAAGAAAAATAATCTTCATTGGTATTTTAAATTAAAAAAAAATAATTATTTAATTGAAGAATTTATAGTCATAGTATTTTATTAAAATACATTTGTTCAAGAAAACTATTATGACATTTTTTAAGTGAAAAACGCGTTTGATAGTTAAATTCACAATCTAAAGTAATTGCTTATTAAAATTACAGTCAATCAAAATTATTCTTGTATGAATTTTTAAATTAGTGGAATTATTTAATTGCGGAGCTCATTATTTCTATCACTTGTCTATTTTGAATGGGTTTTAGGATACTTTTGAATTTTTAAAAGAAAAAAATTATTTCTTGTAAAATTCTTAATATTTATTAAACGTATATAGATAAATTTATGAAAAATTACTTGCCTACGAATTTTTGAGCTAAACAAATTATTTAACTGCGATATTTTTATCACTTCTATCAATTTTGTATCATAAATAAATTCAGGGAAAATTGCTAAATGCTTATTATGTATAATAAAGTAAGACTAAGAAAAATAGTCTTTCTTGAATTTTTAAATTTAACGAAATTCTTCGACTACAAGTTTCATTTTCATCCCTAAAACTACATTATACAAAAATTTCAAGAAAATTAAGGCCTGATCAATTTTAAAAAAAATAATTTGTACGAGAAATTCGCATATCATAATATAAAAAAGTATTGAAAAAGTACTTTTTGTTATGATTTTTTAATTACTTAAAATATTTTATTTCTGCAATCATCAGATTGCTAAATGCATCTCTAATATTTATCGATAAGTTCATAAAAATTATTCACGTGCGAATTCTTAAGTTAAAGTACTTAATTAACTACGAAATTCTTTATCTCTGTTTATTGTTTAATATAAATGAATCCAAAGAAAATCACTTACTTTTGAATAGTTAAATGGAAAAATTATTTGCTAGCGAAATTCATCAGCTACAGAAAAGTTCATTGAAAATGAGTTTCTTGTGAGCTTTTAAAGGCGCTTATCTTTGTTGCCCCAACGGGAAAGAAAGAGGAAGACGATAGAAAAAAGTAACCGCAGATACTTTTTTCCTGAAGCATTTCGGGGGAAAGAAGGTGTTCCCCATAGAGTGACAACTTTCACGGACCCTCTGGGGATCGAACTAAGAAGTCACCGCTAACTCGATTAACCCTTTCCCCACCCCCGCTTGAGGTATCACTCATAATGGGCGTGAAATTCCAATATTAGATAGCAGCTGAGTGTTATGCGGGGGTGAGTCTTTCCAGGGATACAAATTGAATTGAAATCGATCTCGACGAGGGAGTTGTCTGAGGATGGTGTCAATGCAGCAACGCGCTTCGACAGTTTCTGGAAATGTTTCGAATATTTCTCGAAATTTCAGCCTTTCACACTTATTCATTTCTCCCTAAAAGGATTTTCTGTTTGAGAATCCCAATGCAACAGAATTTGAAAGGAGCTGCTGGAACAAATTGAAGTGATGAGTTTGTTGCCCGTCAACATAAATCAAACTGCATGGCATGTGGGATTTGCTTTTTTTTTGTTATAATGCAAATTATGGAATTTGTATTTTATTTCTATGAATCATAAACACTTGATTAAATACTGATTAAAAGAATTCTCTTATCAAAACTTAAAAAGCTTTACAGGATCATTTCTAATGCATAATTCAATTGAAGATTTTGAAGCTTTAAATGGCATATGATACTGAAAATGTTATTTAAGCATAGTAATGAAAACATTATTTATCTTCTAAAGAACTCATAATTGGTTTTGAAAGATTTTAACGATTTATTTAAATTTCCATTTATACAACAAAGGTTTATTTGCTATTATACAAATTATATTTGACATAAGCAATAAACGTAATAAAACATAACCAATATATGTAATTTTATACACTGCTACTATAAAAAGGCCTAATCGTATGGCGTGAGATCATAAAGTTTTAAATATTATATTTTAATACAATAATAAAAAAATAAGTACATCTAAAAGCTGAGATTTACTAGAGACTAACAAAAAGTACATTACACTCAAACAGTGTTTATTTATTAAGAAGTGCTCTATAATAAAATATGACACACATACAACATACTATTTCTCTACATAATCTCTATGTCACTACAGATATTTGTCGAAAATTAACACTAATTGCTCGGTGTCCTTGCAATAGAAAATCGCTCTTTGGTCTTTGACCAGCTTAAAACATTTGTCTGAACCTGGTAGTAGTATATGTCCAGTCTTCAGGACACATAATTTTCTGCCCTAACGAAGCAATTTTTAAGAATTTTTGCCTGTATATACCTCAAAATTTAAACTTTTTAATCAAAAATTTGCATTGTTTTTTCAGTTTTCAATGTTCACATTTTTTCCAATTAAATTTTTTTTTTTTTTTTTTTTTTTTTGCTTTTTTAACTCAAAAAAGTGTTATTTTTAAGTCAAGTAATGATATTAAAGTGATAAAAATGTAGTTATTAAAATACACGATTTTTAAATGTAAAAACAAAAGATACTAAAATAATAAAGATTTTTGTAAGTTTTTGGAAAGATAAGGTAAAAGCCATTGCATGTGTTTTTTTTAACGAAATAACTTTTTTAAATAATTTTTACCTTAGATACCATAGCTTCATTCGTCTATAAACTTTGTTAAAATTTTCATATGAAAGTTGTATTTTCATCATCACATAGCAATTATTAAATTTTTGTAAATTCTTATTATAAATTCAGGAGAATAAATTCTGTTGGTACGTATAAATATTATTCCAATCTACATGATCTCCTAATTTTTCTATTGTTTCTTCTGACATTTTATATTGATATCTTGATACAAATGACATATTTAATTTGCTGTCATTTTTGATTATAAAAGAATCACTGAGAGATTGTAACTTTGACACATGCGACCAATTTATCTTATCAATGTATTCTTTTATGAATTTCTCAGATAATGTTTGATATCTTAGATGATAGAGAGATTGGTCTTCAACAACTGCTTTGAAATCAGGATTTTGAATATCTGTATATAACATATTTTTACTATCATTTCTTTGAATTTCTATTTCAATTTGAAATCCTGTAAGTACTTTCTTATATTCTCTGAAAAAATCAAATATTCATTTTAATTATATCCATATTCTTACAGTTTGACTATCTAGTAAATTTCCATCTTTTTGCAAATCCATCATTATATTTTTCATTCGTTTTAAAGTTATTATAAAAATCAATAATTTTAGGTGCATCGACCAATGTTCCATTATATTTTAAATTATCTCTGTCAGAATATTCAGAAGTATCCATATAGAAAAACATATTTGTAACTTCCAATGTTGAATAATCAGGTGGGAAATTTATCAATCCTAGTACTTGATTCATGGTTGCTTTAAAATTAATAGTAGATTCAGTTTCAGTATTTCTTATTGTTAATCTGCTTGAATAAATTAAACCACCATCATTTACAAAAGTAATATTTTCATTATTTATATTACTTCCATCACCATTTACAATTTTAATTTCTTGCTGCAGATATCCTTCAGCATATAATATATTAGCATTTGTATCATTTATAAAGAAATTACATGTAGCATTTTCATAGGGATTATTTTTATCTCTACTCTCATGTCTAATTTCTCTATATTCAAAGCTGTCAATTTCGCTATTGTAATAATAACTGGTATCACTCAAATCATAAATTTTGCATTTACTTAGGATAAAAAATTTTCAATCCTGCACCATGTTTCTTTCTTTTTTGATAAAATCTCATTTAATTTTTCTATTATGAAATCTTTAGATTTTTCTTCTATAATAAATACTACTATATTCTTTTTCTATTAAATCAGAAAAGAAACCTCTTCTTTCTATTTTCTTACTCTTTCTGTGCAATCTGTGTTTATTCGTTTATTTAGCTATAAATCTATACTGTACTTCTTGTATATTTAAATCAATTAGTTCACTTCGATGATTTGTAATTTTCATTCTAATTCTATGTATGGAATCAGATTTAACTGGAAAAAATATAGGTTTATCAAATTCTTTAGAATATAAATTCCAGGAGGATTTGTAGTTGTAAATGAGTAAATCACAAACACACACATCAGATTGAAAGTGATTTATATAAGCACTATTTACTATATCAAAATGAATATAAATATTATCATTTCTATTAGCTATATCTGCTATATATTTATTTTCTTGTTCTGCATCTTCATATATTTTTGCTACAAATCGTAAAATTTTGTACAATTGACTTTTGGATAAATCAATTTTATAATGATCTTTCAAGTTAATTGTAAATCTTTGTATTGTATTGTTTCAAGTTAATTGTTCTTCTATAATTCCAAATAATATTGGAGGATCATTTCCAAAATATTGAATCATGTAACGATTCAAACCTTTTATACTGTAATGACCATTTGGAATAGTAAAATCTACCCATTTCTTACCATCAAAATATAAAAATTTATTATTTTTGTCTGTAATATTATTCCAAGAAATATACATAGAAAATGACTGAAGAGCTTTTTCCTTTAAATTAAAAGGGTTGGAATATTCAATTGTAAAATCTTCTGCTTCACTAGCATTTTTAGAATCTTTACCTTTACCTTTATTTCTTTCATTTATATATTTCATACAATATAAACCACATTTTACAGATGTGGGTTGTTGTAAAAAACAAGAATTATAATGAATTTCTTTTCCTGGAGATTTTAAATAATTGACTATATTTTTAGGAAGAAAATCATTTTTTATTTTTTATTTTCGAATTAATATTTTCCAAAGGGATCAAAATATTCTGCAAAATCATATATTGTGTGTGGATCATTATAATAACAAACCCAGTGAGTTCCACTACCTGTAGATTCATCTAAATTAATAATTCCGTTTTCAAATTTTCTTATATTTTTAGGTAGCATATCTATATTAAATGTACCTCTAAATCCTTTTCCACATTTTCTTCTATTATTTTGTTCCGAGAAAAGATAAACCTCATTCCACAACGCTTTTTTTTTAAAAAAAAAATCCCGGATTTTGAAATTTTATTTAATATTGTTTTAGTACCCCATTCTGCTGCACAAAGACCTAAAATGTTAGCAGCTCAAAGATTTAAAATATTAGAATGGGAATTAGGAATGCTCTGAAAATCCTCCAGTTTTTTGTAACTGAGTTTTACTAATTGTAATTATTTTACCTTTTGCAATTTGATTGATTTGTGTATTGGTAAGATGTAAACCATAATTGGAAGTTTTACTTCATTGCAAATAGATAAAAGTTTTACTTTTATCTATTTGCAATGAAGCTTCTGCTACATTAGCATAAGCATTCTGCTGCATTAAGCTTTTCTTTTACATAATCATTTGTTAATGTTCCTTCTCTTAAAAGTTTATCCATCATAACAATTATTTGATTATATATTTTTTTAGACTTAGAGCCTTTGCATATTTTATTTGTTAATTCATCTAATTTGTGTATACTACTGCCTGTATATTCATTTCCTGCTTTAAGAATATTCAATGCTTTTATATACATTTTTAATCCATTCATGTTAGAATCGGCTTAATTTATTTTATCTTGTATATTTCATTTTTTTCTTCTCACTAGTTTCATAATTTCTGTTTTTAGTTTAATTTCCTTTAAGTCTTTTATAATCATCTCGTTTAGATTTTGCTATACTAATTATTTCATCTAACTCTTCATCTGTTTTATTTAATAGCTCAGAAGGCAATTCTAATCCTTCATTTTTAAGTAAATCAAAATCTAAATCTTTATTAAAATTTAATCTTATTATTCCTTCAGCTTTATCCATTAAATTTCCAGCATCTGAAGAATAGTCTAATTTCAAATGTTTCAATGATTTTTGTTTCGGTGAAAAAGACATGTTATCTGTTAAATCTTTTATAGCATACTGAATACTTTCAAGATTTTGTTTTCTTGATATTTCCTGGTCTTGTAATTTTTTAATTACTGATTTATGAAATTCTCTTAATGATCTTTCAGTACCTAAATCGAATTCAAGTTTAACTTCATTATTTTTTATTTTTCAGATTGTAATTTTATTAATTCTAAATCATTTCTAATCTGTTGTTTTAATTTTTTATTTCTTTAACGTTCAATAATACCCATTTATTTATCAGTAAATAATTTTATACTCCGAGTAGATTATTTTTATAACGAGTAGATTATTTTTATAACGAGTAGATTATTTTTATAACGAGTAGATTATTTTTATAACGAGTAGATTATTTTTTACTTCGAGTAGATATTTTAAAATTAAATAAATGATAATAATAAAAGATTATATGGAACCTGAAGAATTTACAGATGAAAATCAAAATCCTTCATTACCAAAACATCATTTTAGACTTTTAATTGTAGACACTTCAAGATCAAGGAAAACTAATTTGCTTGTTAATTTAATATGTGATTATTTGAACTTTGATGTTTTGTTTGTATGTGCTAAAGATATTTATGAACCAAAATATATTACACTGCAAGAAAATTTTACATTGTTTGATGACATAAAAAAAAAAGATATCGTAAATTGTAAGAACATAAAGAGAAAGGAATTATTGTTGGAATCGTTTAATAAATATAAAAAAGAACAAGTTTTGCTTTCTTCTGATTCCAAAGAATTCATAAAAGTAGATGATTTAGATCCATGTATGAAAAATTTAGTAATTTTGTAAGATTGTATAACTGAAAAAGATCAAAGCAATATAGCTGAATTGTTTATCAGAGGAAGAAAGAAAAATGCATCCATTATTTATCTGTGTGAATCATAATTTTCAACTCCTATTAATATAAGAAAGAATTGTAATTATTTTATTTTTTTTTAGTTTACAACGAAGAGAAATCCAACAGATAATTAGAACAATTGGTGAAAATCTTACTAATGAAGAATTTAAGAAATTGTACAAGAAAGCAATTCAAAAACGTTTTGATTTCTTTACGTTGGATTTAGTAAATATAAATATGAGATATCGAAGAAATTTTGAGCCTTTATAAATGAAAGAATATTTGGAAAAGAGAGTTTTTATCTATCGAAAGTCTTATCAATTGATGAATAAATTTAGTGTTTCGCTATCAGTTAGTAAGTTTTTATTCAGTGCATCTAGTTTATCTGGATTCGTTTTTCTTCCCTTATCAGTACTGAGTGTAACAACAAGCGATTGAAATTATTGATAAGTCTTTAAATATCTCTGCTAAAAAGAGTGAACACAAACAAGCTTATAAATTTTATTATCAGTTATTAAATTTATTGAAATCAAATAGTTTGACTGAACAAGAAGTGTATATGAGAAAAGATTAATACATTAAAAAAATTTACAATATTTTCCTATAGAAAAACATATAAGGAAAACTCAATCAAATGGTTATATGTATGTTGATAAATAATTTTATATCTAAATAAATGTGTAATAAAAAGAATTGCAAATGTAAAAATGGAAAAAGCGTTATTAATAAATCTATTAATAATTTACCATTTGAAATGCATCTACCTGGACATTCATTTACGAGACCTGAAACTCTATTACTACATGGAAAAACAAGATTAAATCCAGATTTATCATATTATAAAGAATGGAGCAAACCAATAAACGGAGTTGATGAAACTGCATATAGACATGATATTTGTTATTTAAAAAATAAAGGTACTAAAACAAGAAATGAAATATGTGATACCAATATATTAAAAAAAATTATATGAAATTCTATATCCTACAATTCGTGAAAGATTCGAAATAGGAATTGTTAAACCAATCATTAAAGCAAAAAAGACATTTGGAATGGGTTCACTCATTTACTGCTTAAAATGTAAAACTCATACAAATAGTAAAGACATTATAACTAATACATCCAAAAATAGAAAACCTATGATGAAAGGAATTTGTGTCAATTGTAATTCAAAGAAAAGTGTTTTTTTAAAAAAACAAATGACACTTTAAAAGATATATATTATGATCCTTTAACAGGTTATTGTGGTATCAATGAGTTAAAAAGAAAAACTAAATTTACTCAAAAAGATATTACTGATTTTCTTCATACTCAATATGTGTATACAAGATATAAACAAATTGATAGAAAATTTAAAAGAAGAAGGATTTATGTATCTCATATTGATGATCAAAAGCAAGCACATTTATTATTTATTAAACCATTTATTAAATATAATGATGGTATCAATTACATAGTAACTGTTATAGATATAATTAGTAAATATGCATGGTCTGTTCCAATTAGAAGAAAAACAGATGAGGTATCAAATGCTTTTAAAAAGATTTTTCAAAGAGAGAAAAACCGTTAAATACTCAATCTGATTATGGTTTGAAGTTCTTATCTTCTTTAATGCAATAATTGTTTTTAGAAAATAATATTCATTGGATTATTTAAATAATTTTCAGTGGTAATAATACAGAAATTAAATGCTCAGTAGTTGAACGATTCAATAGAACTTTAAATTTAAAAATAAGAAAATATTTAGCAGCTAATAATACAAGACGATATATAGATGTATTAGATAAATTAGTTTACAATTATAATAACTCTTATCATAGATCTATTAAAATGACACCAACAGAAGCAAGTAAAAAAGAAAATGAAAATATTGTATATAATAATTTGTATGTTAAAAAGATATTTAAAAAATCAAAATTTAAAGAAGGTGATAAAGAGAATTTCAAAATGTAAAGAAACGTTTACAAGAAGTTATCACCCTACATTTAGAGATGAAATTTCTATAACATCTGTAGTGCTAAAATACATCCAATTACTTATAAAATAAGAGATTTAAGCAACGAAGAAATTAAAGGCACTTATTATGAGAATTAATTAGTTAAATATGATAAAAAAGATAATGTATATAAAATCGAAAAAATAATAAAAAAGAAAGGATACAAGTTATTAGTGAAGTGGTTAAATTAACCAGAAGAATGTATAATAGTTGGATAAATAAAAAAGATTTAATTGTAAATTGAGAGGTGGGTAAATCACCCACCCCTTTAAAAATGATAATTTAGGTAGGAGGAGAATTCTCATCCCCCAAGAATTTGTTATTAAAAGATAAAAAATCAACTGGAAAAATTAAAAATACAAAGAATTTATCTTTTGATGCTTGGTTTTTATTTTATTTAGTTTTTAATATCCACTATGAATTGTTTTAATGTATAATTATTTAATAATTTTATACCACTGCAATGTACTTCTATATTATCTTTATGCTCTCGAACACGGTTAAATAAATTAATAGAATTTGGGTTGTATTTTATTTCATAAATTACTTTTAATTTTGAATATTTTTTTTTTAAATTTAGTTTTATGTTGATTTTTAGATTTCCTTTGAGTTCTCATTGCATAATATTATTCACATTTTTATTCATTTATTTCAATTAATAGAAATACATGTCTTTTTGCCTCATTAATTAATTAATAGAATTTGGGTTGTATTTTATTTCATAAATTACTTTTAATTTTGAATATTTTTTTTTTTAAATTTAGTTTTATGTTGATTTTTAGATTTCCTTTGAGTTCTCATTGCATAATATTATTCACATTTTTATTCATTTATTTCAATTAATAGAAATACATGTCTTTTTGCCTCATTAATTGTTTTAATTGATATATCTTCATCTGATTCTTTACATTCTAAATTTTCAATTTCTAAATCATTATTCATGCTTCTCAATTCTACATTTTTATTCTTAATTTTTTTTCTAATTTATTTTTTATCTTATCTATTTTATTTTTATATTTTTATTGAATTTATTAATAAAAAATGTAAAACTATTTTATTAGCTTTATCATAAAAATCATTAGATTAGATCATATTTCTATGCTTAAAACTAATTCTTGCATAACACATTTATAATATTGTTATCTTTTCCTTCGCTAATTTCATAAATTTTATAGCTCCCGGAATTCCGGCCACCAAAATTTTTGTTAGAATTTTTATCTAATTCATTTCTTTTACCTCTTATTTCTAGACAGCCCGAATTCGGGCTCTCTAGGATTTTGATAAACTATGCTATAATCTCTGACTCCGCTGTAATTCAAGCGGGTTTTATTTTCATAGAAATTGATTAGTTTTTTCATAGAAATTGATTAGACTAAATAATCTATTTTTTAGAAGGCTCAAATCAGAGTTCTCTAGAATATCGGCAAGCCGAATATGGACTGCCAAGGAATTACTCATTTGCATAATTTAGTAGCATTGAAAAAAGCACTATTTTTTATCCCCCAAAAATAGGGGATTAGAAAATATTAAAAAAATTACATTTTTATATTGATTTTTAAGAGGACAACTATTTTATATTTAAATAAATATGTTTGAAAAAATATTACAAAAGTATTACTATGAATATCAATCTATTTACATTTAGAATAGGAGAATTTAAGACATGGAAATCATCACACAGTATTTTTTGGAAGACCAGATTTTAAATTCGATAGTTATGAGAATAATGAAATTATATATAAAAGAACATTAAAATTACATTATTTCAAACGATTTATATTTAATGATGGAGATAATTGTGATTCGTTAGATGTTTGCATTTATAGATTAAGAGAAACTTTACGAATTAAAAAAAATTATAAGAAAAGAAAAAGATTTATACATATTTTTATAGTTTAAAATAATATACTCATTATCTCGTCTCCAGAACACGATAATAAAATCGTTATCATTTCTAAAACTCGCTGCATTTCCTGATCACACAACTGATGCTGATGAAAAGGAAGCAATCCTTTACACCCCGTTATCTTATTTCTAGAAAATTTGAATGGAACGGCGGGCTGGTAGGTACGGGTGGACGGAAAAAATAATTTTTTAGGAACCCAAACATTTTTCAAGAACCATTTGTTCACTTGCTTAGATAAGCGAATCACTTCATTTAAGATATCACTGAAATAGTGCTTCCATCTATATTTAAAAATTAGAAAATATATAAATGGATGATTTTATTCAAGTTGAAAAAAGTATAATATTCTAATGATGAAGAAAATAATATTTCTGTACCAAATCATTATTTAAAAGTTTCGAAAAATATTCAATAGAAAGATATTACTTATGACAGTTCAGAAGATGAAAATTATTATAATATAAATATTCAATCATTGTTGAAACAGAGATATGTAAGTAGGATAAATTTTTTCAAACAATTAAAAAGAAAACATAATTTAAATTTTACATTGCAAGCTGATGAAATGTTTTACAAATATTTATATTTTAAGTATTAGAAAAAATCTATAAAATATTTGTATATCCTGAAAAAAATTTGTGAATAGTTTGGAATAGAAAATAATTTAAAAGTTAAAGAAAATAAAAATGAGTGGAAAAAGTTTTCAGCATTTTTAAATAATTAGAAATTTCTTATATTATAGATAGCCCCGAGCTAGGGCTACTTAAAAATTATTCAAAACACAATTAATATAAAGTATTTCTACTTAAGAATCACTTAAGAAGTAAAAATGAAATAACAATAATTTTAAAGATGCATGAAATGTGGCGTCATTAAAATTAATAATTTTAATATCATTAAAATTAATAATTTTAATATCATTAAAATTAATAATTTTAATATCATTAAAATTAATATTAGCAGAATTGTAATTTCCATTTAAAAAATAAACCACAATAAATGGATATGATTTGAAGATATTGTAAGATAAAAAAAGAATGAAGAAGAATCTTATATGCACATAAAGAAATGAATGTCTCATTGTATTTCATGTACTAAAGCAGAATATTCACAACGTGTGTTGTGTGAATGTGGAGTCTATTGTATTAAATGGCATAAAGCTTAGACATCAAAAATCAAATAAATATAAAAGATTAGTAGCAGCTGTTATGCCTACTAATGAAATTTTAAATATCAAATTTTAATGTCCTTAAAATTATTTTATTTTTTTTAAATACTTTCTAAATAAATTGTTAGCTCTAGTTGTCAATTCTTTAAAAGTCTATTTTTAAAGTCCCTTTATAAAAATTAATTTTCTAATAAAGAGAAATGAAAACTCTTCCTTTTTTATTTCTATAGAATTATGGCTTTTGTTCAGACTGAAAATGCTTTGAATACTTTGAGTATTCAAAAGTTGAAAAATGTTATAAGAGATTTAAAAATAAAAAGCAAAAGTAAATCTAATCTAATCAAAAGTAAAAAATATAAATTATATAGACAGCAATATAGAATTACAGGTTCTAAAATTTTACCTGAAAATTATTATATTTTAAGGAAAATATTTAAGACAACTGTTGGAAAAATGAATGATAAAGTTGATATAATTATTTATAATTCTAAATTAAGTACTACTTTTCATCCAGTAATGATGAATACTAAAGATGCTTATAATGTATATTTAGAAACATTAAATAATAAAATTGAATACAAAGAGTTAGATATAACAGAATGCATTTCTGATTTTAATGTAATTAAATTACCTCAAGGTGGTAGATATTTAAAATTATATTCTGAAACTGATCCAGTTAAAAAGAAAAGTATTTTACAAATTAAAAAATAATAAAATTTATGCTTAGTTAGATCAATAGTAATAGCCTCAGCCATTCAAAATCCTAAATTTTTAAGCGAGAAATTAGATATTGAAATGTTAACAAATAACGAAATTTTGTATATTAAAAAAGGTCCTATATTACAAAAAATTCTAGCTATAAAATTATATAAACTATGTAATATACCATTAGAAATTAGTACCCTAGGAGAGGTTAAAATATTTGAAAAATTTTTAGATATTCAAATCAATGTAGTATGTAGAGAGAATGGTAATCAGATTATATATAGTGCTAAATAGATACGAAAATGTACATGTATCTTCATTTATAATCACAAGAATCATTTCAATGTAATTACATCAATGACAGCATTTTTAGGGAAGGATAATTAATGCGATTATTGTAAAATTGGATATGCAAAAACAAATAAACATAAGTGTCCTTTAACATGTTACAGTTGTTTTGTTAGTGAATCTGATTGTTAAGGGGATGATATATTTTGTAAAGATTGTTTTAGAAAATTTAAAGGACAAAATTGTTTTGATAATCATAAATAAACAAATAATAAAGGATTGAGTGTTTGTAAGGTAATTCGAAAATGTTTAAAATGTAAGCGTATATTAAAAACATACGAAAGAAAATTAAAGGATCCCAAATATGGAGAATACGAATGCAAAAATTGTTGGAAATGGGTTAACAAAGATCACAAATGTTTTATGAAGAAAAAAGATTGTAAAGGAGGTGTGTGTAAGGATAATTGTGTTAAAAATATAATAAATAAAAAGGATTGGTGTGTCCAATGTAAACATGATTATACTGAAAAAGACATATTTTTATGTTGAAACAACACTTATTCCTCTTTTCTGTCCCTCAGTATGACCCTCAGCTCCAATGCAATTATTGCTTGTATGGATGGGTACTATCACCACACTTAATTTGTAAAAACAATTAAAAATCGCCCTTATTAAAAAATATATATACACACACGCACACAAATGATAGTATTAACAGAATGAAGTTTTTTATTCGTCGATGATTTTGGAATGATTATGGAAATATAATTATAATTGTTTTGTAAATAAACTATACATTCCTTCAAAAGATTATTCCATGAAATTTTCGTTTCAATTGTTTTAATGCATTTGTTAAGCTAAAAAAAATCTCCCGCTTTGGTACTCTGAAGAGAATGCTCATCTTGTGCAAGTCTCGTTGAATAAATGAAAACCTACTTGAGTGATTCGTATTTATTTTTGCTCTGAATAGGTTGCTGAATGCGTAAATCAATAACTTCATTTTTTCTGCCTTTACCACCGAGAATACATATTTATAACAAAAAGAAATTCCAGAGCATCATTCCATTAATAAGTATTATTGGTCGCTAGTGCAATCAGATCAACTTCTCAAAATTCTAAATGTGATATTCAATAACCAACGTATTTTTTAATTCAATGCAGGAATATAATTCAAAAGTTAATCTTCATTTTTTTAAAAAAAAGAAAGAAAAATATTCGAAGCTTTATTCTATTTTTAAGCCAATATTTATCAACGAGTTGACTGTCGAAAAATGAAAATAGGTGTGACAGTTAAAATTTAACATTATCCTGCTGAAACGTAGGGTTTCGCAGGGCTCGAATAAAGGGTAGACAAACGGATCGTAACAAACCAGAAATGTAACGTGCACTGTTCAAAGCACCGTCAGTGCGAACAAGAGGTGACCGAGACGTGTAACCAATGGCACTCCATGCATCACACCAGGTGATGGGCCAGTATGACGATGACGAATACACGCTGCCAGTGTGCGTTCACCACGATGCCGCCAAACACGGATGCGACCATCATGATGTGTACGCAGAACCTGGATTCATCTGAAAAGATGACGTCTCGCCATTCGTGCGCCCAGGTTCGTCGTTGATCACACCGTTGAAGGCGCTCTTGTCTATGACGCAGCGTCAAGGGAAGCCGCAGCCATGGTCTCCGAGCTGAGAGTCCATGCTGCAGCAAACGTCGCAACAACGTTCAAATGCAACTTGTGTATGAGGAACTGGCTGAACAATTTCCTCATTTAAACACAATGTAGGTGTCGCTACTGGCGCCTTTTTTGTCTGAATACGCTGAAAAGCTAATCATTTGCATATCACAGCACCTTCTTCCTTTCGTATAAATTTCACGTCTATAGCATGTGGCCTTCTTGGTGTAGCAATTTTAATGGCAAGTAGTGTATAAGTAAAACTCTTCCTTTAATCATGGAATTGAAAACACTGGTATATAATTTATTTAATCCAAGCACAATAATAAACAAGACATTAAAAATAAATTTGTCATAAAAAGTTTGTTTCTACCATAAAGAAAACTATATAGATCTTTCACATTTCCACATATTTCTCAAATGGAAATGAACATGATATGGATACATAGCAATTTTAATAAATAAAAGCAATTGTAAAATAAGACAACAGATTCAACTTGAAAGACATGACTTAAGGAAATCAAGCACACTAAATATAACTTCTTTATGAATCAATTTTTTACAATTGCTTAAATATCTCTGAAGGCATTACTTTCATCCTTGACGCTTCAAAACAGATGGCCAAAAAAAAAAAAAAAAAAAAAAAAAAATGAAACCTGTTTTAAGAGGTGTGGTCTTCAATGAATAATAAATTGTTTTTAAGGGGATTTTTCATAGATAATTACTTGCATAAAAGTGAATCGAGAAGAAGGTTTCGGAAAATTTTCAAGCATCCACTTTGACACATATCCATGTAATAAATTTAAACGCAACGTTCTTTTTTCTAAATGTTGAGATATAACACTCCAAAAAACACAATATTATCCCTTTTTTAAATAAATTTTATGCTTGAATTTTCGTTAATGATTGTGAATAACTCCAAAAATGGAAAATGATGACAATAGTCATTACTTCCTATTTGAGATTTAACAAAATTTCTGGTACGGATTTTTTTTTTTTTTTTTTTTTTTTTAGGAACAGCATGATGTTTCTATGATTTAAAATTTCATGTCCTATAATGTACAAAAAATGTTTCATTTTGCTTTATTAGATATGTAAAATAAATATTGACACTTGCTTAAAATCCATTTTAATTGTTTTTCATTTAATATTATATTTTCGTATCCAGAGCCTAAGCCATTTCCAGCTAGCTCCACTTGATTTATTTCGAAGGTTTGATTTACCGTGTAAAAAAAAAATGTAATCTTCGGTTATTTTTTCGAATTAACTTGACCTGCAGCTACAGAATAATGAGGATTTGAAGTACTTCAAATCTTCGCGGCTAGTAGGCATTTCGTGTCTGTGATCTTTTGGGCCAGTAGTCAGATTTTTAACCATTCAACGAGGTCATGCAACGCGATAATCCCCAATGGCACTTTCGTAATTTTCTTTAAACACTGCAAAAATTAAAACGAATTACTTAAGGTACTCTATGTTTTAAAATAAATTCCAGCGGCTTGGTAACTTCAGCCAGCTTCCATCAGCACCACTTGCTGCGGGCAGTGATGGTAAGGGTGACCACATTCGCCCTCACTGGGTCGCTGGAGCTCCGTGGGTTAGGGACGTATCTATGTTGACATTTAATGTCCTTCCTCCACTGGTGTGTGCCTTAACCACATGGTACAGTCCGGGGTCTCCCCACACAGTCAATCAATCAATCAATCCACTGGGGTGGCATGGAAACATAGAGGAAGGTGGAACGTCAGGTGTGACTTCGTCACCTGATCACGGTTCCAAATGACAAGGCGCTTGGGGATGAACAAGTATTCCAAGCAGGTTTAATTAAGTTCGGAGCTCATCTATTCCACTGTCTCTGCGTGTATTTGAAAACAGCAGTTAAAAGAAATTCAGAGAATTACCGAGCTCTGAAATAAAATCCTCCACCGTAAAAAAAGAGAGTATTCACCTTCAATGATAAGAGAACAAATAGATTCTTATAGCAATAAAGTCATTCAAGACTTATTGTAACATTTATCTTGATTAAATATCGCAGTTTAAACCAAAGACTTACCAGTCCTGATTTATATTTAGGCTGCTTTCCGAAATTCCTGTCAAATAGCTTATTAAAGGAGATAAGGAATAATTTGCAAATTATTGAGGTGACTATTTAAACTTGCTTATGTGTCTGAAAAATATAAATTACTCCAACCTAATTGCTTAAGAGAGAAATTACCTTAATATTTTTTTTTATTTAAGCTGTAAATTTCCTGGTCAAAACAGTCTTGAGCAAATAAGACTGTTTTGACCAGGAAATTTACAGCCTTGCTTTATATTTTTGTCGTTTCACAGCTTCAAGTTGTCTTGCGTTCTTAAGAGAATGAAAAGTCAAAATCATCTTTAAAAACACTTTGTGTTAATAAAAGTACATGAGGTGCATTCTCAAGAAATCTCAGATTAAATTCTAAATATGAAGGTGTGAGAAGATTGTCATTCTGGGTTAACAGCAGATTCTTAAAGTTCGTGTATCTGAAAGTGTTTTCTTGCGAAATAAGATGCAGATTATGTTGTTTCCTATTTCTCCTCATTCTTATTTTTGCTCAAGCATTTTGCAAAACCTAAAATTTCTTCATCTCAATGTTTTTAAAATGCATTTATTATTATATGCTTTAATTATTGTAAAAGAAATAGAAGTAGTTTTCCAAAAGTAAACAGAAGGATTGGTTTATTACTTAGATATAAAAAAATTTTAAAAAATATATTATTAAAAAGTAATTTTATAATTATTTCATTAAGTGTGTGCATATATATATATATATATATATATATATATATATATATATATATATATATATATATATATATATATATATATATATATATATATATATATATATATATATATATATATATATATATATATATATATATATATATATATATATATATATATATATATATATATATGATGAATAAAAGTTGCTTTCTTATGACTGGATAGTAAAAACAAATTTTTATTCCTTCCATTAATAAATGCCAATAAAAAAATAAGTAACATATATTTTGTGATAAAAATGAAAATATTTTGGATATGTATCAAAAGTTAAATCAGACTGATTAAACTCTCAAGTTATTGCAAAGAGCGATGCCTTTGTTCAAAAAAAAATATTAAATCAGTAAATTGAACAGCATTTTATGATTTTTAAGTATTGTTGAAAATATGTATGTTTCATTAGACACCGAATTATAAAGAAAGTGTATAATTTGTGCTTTGTTAACAAAAGAATTTACCCAAAATAAATAGACAATAACATTTTAATATTATTAATTTAAGTAAAAGAAATTGAATACGGTAAACATAAATATGTATGCTTCACTAGATACAGGAATTAAAAGCAAATATGTGTATGTCAGTTACTATCAAAGGATTAACAAAGTAATTAATTAAATATTAATGAATGAAAATTATTCATTAGTTGAACGAATATATACATAAAATACATGTTTTACTAGGTACTGAAATTGGAAAACAAGAGACACGTTAATTAATAATTATATATAACAAATAAATTAATTAAATGTATTATAAGCAAATAATTATATTAATAACTAAATGTTATTAACTAATAATTTATATATAAATGTAATAGTAAGATTAGAAATACAAATATGTATGTTTTCCTAGGCATAGACATTTTACAACGGACGAATTAATAACTAATCATATACACTACAAAGTAATAAAAATAATTGCGTAATTTTAATTATTTATTAATATAAAATAATTAAAAAGACTAAATATAAATAGGTATATTTTATTGGACACAAAAGTTGTCTAACAAATATGAGTCGATTATTACGCATCGAATCACAGATTATACACAATTGGTCACCCAAATTCCAACACCAAAAAATACAAGCGTTATCATAGTAAAATTTATTTTGCAGATAGCATATTGATCAAGTATCAAATGATTAAACTTACAGACTTCTGTGAAGTGTGGTTCCTGCCAAAATCAGTGGCCGCCATTGTTGGAGATGACCACTGCCACACGTTTAGGTATTGATTCAAAGAGACTTTGGATGTATTCTTCGGGCACAGAAGACAAAGTAGCTTACACATGTTGCTAAAGTTGATCTGGTGCGGCAGCTAGGAATGTAATCTGGGTCAATTGTTGAGCAACCATGGGCCGCATGTTTTCTATCAGCGAAAGATCTGGAGGGTGAGAAGGCCATGAAAACAATTCAATCTGGTATTTGACGAAGAACCTCTAAACAATGCGTACCATGTATGGTCGAACATTATCCTGTTGAAATATGACTATAAGCAAACCCAGAAAGTAAGGATAGACAACTGGCTCCAACACCTCGGAAATGTAGCGCTGGCTGTTTAAAGTATCTGCAATGCGTACTAGAGGAGTGCGAGAGTGATATCCAATACCTCATTATACTATAATATCCGGTGCAGTACTAGTGTGGTGGTGCATAAAGCAGCTGTTCAACATCCTCCCTCCACGGTGTCTCCTGACTAGAATGTGACCATCGTGGTGCTTCAGACGGAAACGTGACTCGTCAATAAAGACAGTTTCATTCCATTCTGGCGTCCACATCCTTCTTTCATTGCACCATTAGCGGCGGAGATGTCTGTGGCTCTGCGTCAAGTGTAGACGAAGCAATGGACGTCTTGCGGACTGACTACTCTGCTGAAAATGGCGCCAAATGGTACAATGGGCGATGCGTTACAGACTGAATGTGCTGTACTATTGTTCGTGATGTGGTTGAGTGATCCATCACTGCCATACGCACAATTTGCCTGTCATCGCGGGAAGTGGTGCACTGAGGTGGATGCGATCGAACATGTCGGTCCATCATACCCTCCTGCATCGAACGATCACATATCCGCATTACAGCTGTTTGGTTTCGTCCAACACGACTTCCGATTTTTCTGAAAGATAATCCATTATCTTGGTACTCCACCATCCTTTCTCTGTCGAACTCGGATACTTGATCAAAAAATGATAACTCGTTTCTAAGAGGCATTTTTTTAAAATCACAAAGAAAACACAATTGCCGAACTTGAAATCGTCGAAATCTCCAAGCCTTAAATAACGCTTTGAAGTGGCGTCACAGGCCCGCATGATGTGTCTCTCTGAAATTCTAATCATTAGCATATCTCCACCTCCACTAATGCATGTTGTAAATTTAATGTCATATGCATGCTTCCTTCAGGGTGTTGCATTTACGCTGGCCAGCAGTGTAGTATGAGAAAAAAATCAATTACTTATAAATCATGCGGCAAATAATTATAATTAATTAATACGTGTATTTTTAAAACCCAATTTAAATGAAATGAAAAAATACTTAATATCCTTCTCATATCTCTCATTTGGAAATATTAAATTTTGAAGTTTTAATTTCCATTGGATACTAATTTTTCAGTACTAACATTAAGTATCAGAACCAATTGAAAAAAATTTTTGTTCTTTTTTTAAATTCTCAACTCTCTCCAGTTGCAGAGCTGTTTCAGTTGAGAAGCTGCAGCGCCTTCCTCCCTTCCTCCCCCCCCCCATCAACACTCATAAAAGAAGCCGCGAAATAGAAATGATTTTTGTCGGAAAAGAAAAGCGAGCGCGAAATAAAAACACCTCTGCGTTGTCTGTAAAATAAGCCACAGCGCAAAATCCATTTCATTGTTTTTTTTTTTTTTGTTTTTTTTTTTTTTTTTTTACATTCCAATTTCTTTCATTGCGATTCTTTAACAAACCAAATAACGTAAAATTGAGAAAACAGATGCGCTGCTTCCGAGCGCATTCGATTTCTTTGTCTCGCCTGGACTGCGAAAAGGCTGGCCGTGAACGGCGATGGGCAAATTATGACTCACAGCCGGCAACGAAGGCGGCTGGGAGGAAATCGGGCCGAGGCTTCAGATATTTTGTTTAAATGGGGACTCTCCGACGCTCCAACAACCATTTCGTCTAATCTTTATATTAGGACTCATCAGATATATGGAACATTTCACAAACTCAGAAATCTTTGATTCTTAAAAGTATCGAAAAGTCTCAGGTTTTTATTCCATTGAATCTTTTGAATCCATATGTTAATATATTATTTGGATTATTCTTAGCTTCCATATTCTTTATATAAAATGCACGTTTGGTGTAATAAACATCTCCTAACAAGGTTTGAATTAGACGAAGAGAATTGAAACTCTTATCAGAGGAGGATATTGTGATTGATAAAATAATATTTACAAACTGTTTTTCATTAATATAAGTAAGTTATAAATTTAATGGAAGAAACTGTTTTTTAAAAATAAAATTGTTGAATCCTAGTATTGTATCCAAACATTTAAGTTGCATTAGTTTTATTATAATTCCTTTACCTCAACACTGAATCTGAAATGATGCTTTAAACGAATGAACAGTTTTTAAAAATAAAAACCATCATTTGAAAATTCCAAATTATAAGATGAAATGAAAATCAAAAAATGATTAAGCGTATTTTTAGTCTGATTCAACTCTTTTTAAATTATGAAATCGCTCGCCTATAATAATCGAATTTATGAATTTTCAACTCTTGACTCTTTACACAAGTCTAGATTTAACTGAAATTATTATTAATTAATATATTTTAACATGGGAAATATATATTAGACACAGAAATTATTGCAGAATTTAGAAATAGAATTGTTGCTTTCCAAAACCACAAGTATTACAAACCTAAATAAAAATCAAGATTAAAAATATGAATGTATTTATTCTGATTTCAATCTTTTTAAATCAATTTAAAAAAGAATGTTGCAAACATGAGACATTTTGTTCATAACGTAAAAATATGAAATTTTTAAGCTGCTTATGATTCCATGATTGTGTTTTCCCTCTCTACATCCAGATTTAGTTAAATAGACAACAATTATGTGAAGCATTACATTATCTTAAATTCAAAGAATAAAGTCGTAAAATATTTAAAATGTCCGAATTTAATTTTAAAAATTTTCTGTTAATCTATCAAACTCTCAAAAATAAATTACTATCACTTATTAATAATAAACATTTTTCTTATTTGTAAATGATGGTAATTTACACATATTTTTTTAAATTGACAAAAAATTACATTAAGTCTTAACTAAAATTGATTAATATATTGGAAACATATTAATTGCGCATTCGTGTTTTATATATACCATAGTAATTTCTTTAATTAATTTAGATACTAATTCTACGAGTTGTATTATTTTGCTTTCCGTTTTTACATTTTCGAAATATTGGCTTAACTATTGAGATAGAAAATTAATTACGTATGACGATTAAAAAACTTTACACTCTAAACTTTAAAAATGAATTTTTATCAAAATTTTCAAGATATATTTTATTACACGTTACAAATACTTTTAGTTATTTATTTACGTTCAATGTATGTGAAAATTGAGTTATACGCATGACAGGCTTTGAACAAAATAAGGAAACTTTATTTCCTTAAACTAATAAAGAGTTAATTGCTTAATAATTTTTAACATGCCTGAAAAATTTAAAGTAAATATTCCACAGACACTAAATTTTCTACCAGCCTCAAAATATTTTCTAATTTTTTTCTCAGAAATATATTTTGATAATTTATTTATGTTGAAGAAAAATGAATTATTTCCTTGCCGAATTTTATTTTCACCAAAATGACCTATTTACTTTGGAAGTTTATTTCTTCAATAATTTTTATTCTGAATTGAGAGGAATTTAGGGAAAATATTTTCACTCAGAAGTTTCAACCATTTATAGAAATAATCCATAAAATACTTCAAACATTATTTTTCTGGTGAAGAATGTACTTTGTTAATTTATTTCATTTGATGAATGTATCCAGTTAAACATAAACCGATTTTTAAGCTAAATAATCATACTCATTTCTCTCAGAATAACGAAGTTTTTGTGTATCTGACTATTTAATAATCAACAGATTAATTCAAATTATATGTCATAAACTAAAAATTGCAACATAAAAAATCTAACATTTTGGCAAAACAACTGGAATAATCGCAAGTTAATTGAATCACACATGAGTTACAACGTACAACTCAATAAAAATACCTTTAAATAATTTGCTGAAATTAATTAAAAGAGCTATTTATTAATAAGCTAAATTAGGTAAAAGAACGAATGTATTTTGTTTGTCAGCCAATTTTTTGTTAAAAGTTCAACTAGGAAAAATTGCACGAAATGATACTTAACTGAAATTAGGAAGTTGATCTCTGGCTAATTAGGCCATGATTGATTTCGAAATGTTGACTAAAGCACTTTTCATTAAATTAATATAAAATTAACGCTTAACTCATGGTAAAGTTGCTTATTACAAGAATGCACAATTAAGAATCTATGCTCGCTTCAAGAACGGTAGCATATAGTTGGATTCCCTTTTCTTAAATTGTGTTGAGAAAATATGTAAAATATAGGATTCCCGGTCTTTTTATATTTCGCCAGGATTATTTTTCTTATAAATCTAACAGCTTTATTAATATATTCAATTTGTGGAAAAAAACGGTTTTGCTTTTGATATGAGAACAAACACGGCAGATTGTTGGATAACTGGTGTAATAGGGTTCATATTTTCATTTTATTTACTACAATTTCAGACGGTTAGACACATAAGAATGAGTCATCAATACAAAATTATCATACTTTTAAGGAATCTTGAAAAATTGATATTAAATTTTTATAACTATTAAAATTTAATTATTGAAAACAAGCTTAACAAGATTTCGAGGGTTTAAAAAAAAATAAATCCGCAGCAATTCTGTATTTAAATGCCGTATTTAATATTTATGAACTATTAAATAATAACAAATTGAAAATTTTAGAATATACAAACAAGATTTTTAAAAATTAATTTTGATTAATGTGTTTCAAATTTGTTGACATGATTAATTAAAATATATTATGAATCATCAGAATTTTAATAATTAAAAAAGATTACAAACGACCTGATAAAGCTCGAGAAATTATTCAATCATTCTGAAGGGAATGAATAAATTGTTCAGCTCTACTTAGGACTAAAGACTGAAGCGTAAATTGTGTGTGTGCACAAGTATTAATTTTATTATCTTAGTTTTAGAGCTCATGAAATCCATACAATGTAAAAATTTGAAGGAAATATTAGATCAAATTTCGAATATTCTTCATTGTTCATTTTTGGGGTGGGTCCAGAAGTTGTATACATTTAGAGAGAAATATTACACGTTCTCTGTAAATAATTTGCAGATGCATTTTGACTTATTGGCATATTTTACAAAAAATTAAGAAATATAAAATTCAATTCTTAGAAGCTTACTAAAAATTCAAAACTTGTTTGGCTCTTTCTTCTTTCATTCAGTTTGAAATAGTTGTTTTGCAATTTAAATTCTTAGCAATCAATAAGATCATCGAAAATTGTTCATCTTTGTTTACTTTTATATTTTCATACTGAAAAATGCCAAATTAGAAATTCAAACTAGAATGGTATGTCTATAATGTATTTCAAAATAGTTGTTTACAAAATCGTATTCAAAACTCATGGAATGAAAATAATTTTGCTTTGACATATACATCGCCCGTGTATAATATGACTGACATGCCTTCTGAGAAATTCCCTGGATAAATGTTGAATTCCGTCAGTAAAAATTCAATTTTTAGAAATTACATTAGTAATTTGATTTTTTTAAATTACTAATAACGGGAAATGGTTCCATGACAGCGAGAGCTAACAACCTTTTGTTTGATGTGATTCTCATGTGAAATTATTTAACTTTTGAGAAGTATATTTTATCAATACATTATGTAGTTTACCAATGTAATAACATAATGATGACAAAATTTATTATTTTGAAAGAACTATAACTAAAATTTATCAATTAACATTATTTAAAATCATGATGACACAATTTCTATTAAACATGTGAATTTTATTTGTTTTCTTCATATATTTCCATTGATAAAACAAGTTTAAATTCAGTATAAGTAATTAAAAAAAGGGGAATCAACTGCATAATAATGCAAACCTTAAGAATGAGATAAATGCTTAAGGATATGTTCTCACTCAAAGAATCACTAGTTAATTTTTATTCATTTATTTATTTTGATAATCACCATTTTATTTATTAGAAATTAACACAGATTTTTTTCTTTACTTCTCCACCAAATATAAAAATGATATTACCAATATTCATTCTTTTAAAAATATAGAATGTATGCTTAAATTTATATTCCTTTCTTTTATGCACTCACTTCCAAAAGTTAAGCACGAAGATGTAACACGCAAAAAAATCAACAAATAATACTTTGATTGACATAAAATTCGGCAGGAAAGTAGCATATATATTTATGCATAAAATAAAATCAATAATTATAAACAGAAATGACAATATTAAATTTTTGTAAATTACCAGATAATGACATATTGGTAATTTAAACAGAATGATGCATAAAGTGAAAAATAAACAGCATTAAATGAAAAAAGGACATTAATGGGGTATGTGACCCACCCCCTCATCTGTATACAAAGTACTTGTGACCATGGTTTCAATTTTAAATGGTGAACCACCACAGAATTAAACAAAAGCCATTCTTGTTGTAAAGCAGTTTCCAGCTCAATAAGAGTGACTGGAGGTGGGAAACGTAAAGATACAGCACAGCCGAGAGCATCCCGAAGATTTTCAATGGAATTAAGGTTGGGAGAATATGCCGGCTACACCATACGAGCAATCCCTTCTCTCTCCAGGTAGGGATCGACGATGTCAGGTCGTGGGACGAGCGTTAACGTCCATTAAAACAAAAGCAGCGCCAACTGCTGCAACGTACAATCTCACAATGGGTTCTAAAACTTCATCTCGATACCGGACAGCCGTCCCAGAGCCCCGTTTAAAGATGTGCAGGTCGGTGCGGTATACTAATGAAATCCCTTCCCACACCATAATGTTTCCGCCATGGAATGCGCGATGTTCGGTGATTTTTGGGCCTGATTGCGTGTTTCGTATTCACGCTATACCCTTATGCGTTCGTCATCTGGCTCCAGAGCAAATCTTGACTCATCAGTAGTCATGACATTGGCCCAGTCTGACACAGTCCAATTGACTTGTTACCAGCACCACTTTAATCGTGCCCCTCTTGATTGGATGGATAGACAAGCACAAACTCGAGGTACCCGAGCATACAGTCCACTCATATGACAAGATCTTAAGGAACACAAGAGTTAGAAACGATTTACTTATTTCAGTATACAGTTTGAGTAAAAAATCATTGATTGTTGTATCGTTATTTGATCATATTAGTCCACTAAATGTATATTTTATAATTTTAATAAGGTACTAACTTTGATGACTAAAAAAGAAAAAAAAAATTATTTTACTCTCATTAAAGTTAGTGCTTTAATAAAGTGATCTTATTATCTTTAATAAAAAGATCAAGGTATCACTATTAAAAACTGCAAAAGTCTACTGCTTTATTTGTAAGAAATATTTTGATTAAATAATTTGCATACATTTTTCTAATGTCTTGTAATTTGCTCATTTTTGATTATTGATGTAATGTTATTCGGTGAAGCCTTGCTGTAAGTTGCTTTTTAAGTGAACTGAGATGTGTTTTTCTAAGATTTGTCACTACCCTTTCTATTAAAAATCAAGTTATCTCATAAAAACTAACGTCATTCATCATTTATTTAGCTTTGTTACTCAAGTAATTATAACAAAAAATGATTGCATATATACTGTAAATCAAGCACATTTAAGAAATATTCATTTTTAAGTTTTATAACGTTTTCCAATACATATTCCCATAAATTGTGTAAAATAACTGTAAAATAGTTCAGTTTATAACTCAATTAATACTCACTCAAGCACTGTATAAAACACACACTTTATTTCTCCGACTCTTACATCGCTACTGCCGGTTTCTTTTTCATGACTCAAAGGGGGTGCTGCGCTCGCAGGCGCCAACATTCCGCCCGGCGTTGACATGATACATTCAACAATTTGAAATCTCAAGAAAAATACTAACACACTATATAATATATGAGTACAGTGATACATACTATTAATAATAAACTACAATAAATACATAATGATACACAGGTATATTTGATAGAGTTCTCACTCCTTAATTAGGCAATGGCAAAATGCAAATTTTATTAATGCTCCTTATAAGAACTTCATTCTTCTTTTTAACTCAAACTACTCTCACCTTATTATCCTTTCCTGGGAATGTTTGCATTATTCTGCCCAATAGCCAGTTACAAACCTGTACAATATCTAATTTTAAAATCACCATAGTGCCAACTTGCACATTCTCCTTAGTGAACATCCACTTTGATCTTTCTTGTATTGCATTTAAATAATTGTTAGACTAATGTTTCCAAAATGTCTGCACTATCTTAGTTAAAATTTTTGCCATTGTTTTAATTTATTGTCATGTAAATTTAGGATGTTGGATTTTGCAATTGCTGTGATAGGTCTGCCTATCAAAAAGTGGCCTGGTGTCAAGACATCATAATCATTTAAATCAGATGATAGGTATTATTATTTATGGTATTTATATATTTAAACAATATTATAACATTGTAAATATTTTATCTCTGAAAACTAAAATTTACTTTTTCATAAATGATATTTTTGCCTTACTTTTAAATTATAGTAATTATGTTGAAAAAAACATTTATTTGATAAGATATATGTTCAGAAAGAAATCCTAAGTAATAGAAACTATTAAAAGGCTGCATTCCATAAATATCTAAATTTGTTTATTTTCAGCTATTAAGCAAAAATAATTTTCAGCTATTACCAGCTGCAGATAAAATATAAACCGAACCTGAATCACAATCACTGAATTAATTTTGAAAAAAATTTAATGGTTATGACGATATCCTTTGAAACTTAATATGATTGAAATCATTGCCACTTTTCATTGTATATTTGACTGAGAGGTGTAGCAAACCGAGAATATTTGGTTCATGGGTAAATTTCCTATTTTGACTTCCCAAAAAATTATAAATACAGAAAAAAACTATAATAATAAGAAAAAAAACTACTTTAAAATATAGATTATTTTAAATAATTGGTTTATAAATTTAAATTTGTAATTAAAAATTTAAAACTGAGAATTTCGAAATATGTCAATAGAGTAATGGGACTTGTGGTAATTTAAAATTAATTAAAAAGATTATTTCGCATATTAATATAATTGTTTTAGAAAACGCAAAATATGAAATTTAAAAAAATGAAAAATATATTAATATATACAGAAATGAAAAATATATTAATGTTTTTAATAAGAAAATATATTAATATTAGTACATGCATTCTTTAACAACAAAAGTAATCTGTTGTATTAATTACATTGTATACATTTTCCTTGCCTTTGACGTAGAAAATTGATCATTTAGTTTATCAGTGACGATCATTTCAAATTTTTCTTGTACTACTCGCCGAACTGGTAGCCGAATGGTTAGCACCCTTGCCTTCGATTCAACAGTTCGTGGATTCGAATACCACCTTGAGCATGAATGTTTTAGTGGTTCAGAATCCGTTTTAAAACCATAGGTCCCGATCTAAATAGCCCTCGCATTTATGAAAATGTTCAAAAAATGACCGTTGAGGCTTAAAAAAGCTCAGTATACTCTTATATGGCACTTTTTAACGTTCTACGCTTGAAAATGCTATATGAAGATCAAAACTATTTTCAGCGAAATAATATAAGCTTTCAGCATTATTTCCAAAAGTGACGCACTAATTATATTTTCAAAGTCTCAATAACATGTTTCTTTTATGCTGCTTGATATTAAAAGTAGATCTGTGATTTTTCTAATGATATCAACGTATTTAAATTATTTTTTAAGAAATTAAATTGATATTTTTAAGTAATATTTGATCAGTATTGACATTTTCACTTTCTTCATCTTTGTCGGGTTCTTTCTTTTCTTGTTAAGGAAAGAATCCAAGTGTAATTAATTTCATCAGCAAATAAAGAAATTTAAAGACGAAATCTTTAGAATTTTTTATGCAACATTACTTTTTCTTTAAAATGAAAGTTTCCAAATTTTTGACTCACTATAATCCAGATTTAAATTGCTGAAACCTTAACCATCGAATGTATGTATATTTAAATAACTATTTGCACCTTTATGTGTCATTTCGATGCTGTTATTGAACAAGTACCACATGGAAGCCTATAATCAGAGCTCCTTCACTCGCGACCATTATTCAGAGAGTTCAGAACATGGACAACAAGTGAGTTATCAAGAGCTTAATATCAGTGTGAAGTATTATGTTCGTTGTGTAATATTTTAAATGAGTACATCAAAATGGAATAAAACTGATGTATTAGAAGAATATATGTTCTAGAAGCTTTTTGAACCACATGATATTTTTGGATTTCTTTAAGAATAAAATATAATATCACAACAAATATTAAAAAATTAATTGAAATATAAGTAAAAATGTGTACCAAAGCAAATATTTGATTGAATGCCGTTTTAAAACACATACGTGATACAGACATGCTTGAGCAAATACACTCAAATGGTATTTCTAAAATGTTTTATGTTATTAAAATTACCTTTAACATTAGTTTAATATTATCTGCGAGTAATTTTTACACATTCAATAATAATAGGCTGCAGTAGCCTGATAAGGAAATGTACTGTTATGGAGTTCAAAAGCGTGTGAGTCCGATACTTGAGAATACCTATGGAAATTAATATTTCATGTGATCCAATGTATTCCATTGAAGCGGTTTTGAAGTTTGAGAGAAAAGTGCCAATTTATATATGTAATGTGGCGAGCTTTTCTCTGGAATACGACTGTGAAAAATATGAAGCAGTCGATTGCGTCGAACAGCTGCGGTCGAAAGAAATATCCTACATTAAATAATAAATGTATTTTATTCAATTTTATTTAAATGTTTTTAATGTAATAAATATAAAAATATATATTCGTTTCTGCCTAAAAAAAGCATTATTGGTTCGCAATTAAAATTCTCACTTAATAAAAGTAATGAAGAAAGTATATGAAAAATGATTGAAATTCAGTAAAAATAACCTCCTGCATTTATTTAGAGAATTATTTCCTTTTGATTTTGAGTAAAATCACAGCAAAAGATATATTTATCTAACTATCTATTTAGAAAACTCATGATGCCCTTATATAAATTCCAAACAGTTCACAGTTTTACCTATTTGTGTTCTGAATTGAACACAAATAATGACGCAACGCCGGAAATACGTAATAGAGTTGCTGTTGGTAATAGATGTTTTTATGGTATGCGTAAATATTTAAAGTCTAGTTTTATTAGTAGGAAAACGAAATTATTACTATACAAAACCCTGATAAGACCCGTAATAACATATGCTGGTGAAACATGGTCAATGACTGAAGACGACAAAAAAATTTTGGCCATGTCTGAAAGGAAAATACTCCGAAGCATCCAGGGAAATGCAAAGTGTGGAGATTTGTGGAGGAGAAGAACAAACTCGGAGCTTTACATACTTTTCAAAAAAACCTGACATTATAAAATTCATTTCAATTCAAAGGCTAAAATGGACAGGACACTTAATAAGAATGGAAGAGGACTGAGCAACGAGAAAGATATTTGATGTTAAACCATCTGGAACACGTAAAAGAGGAAGACCAAGGATCCAATGGATCGATAGCCTTGAAACGGAATTAAAGACTCTTAGGATCAAGATCTTAAGGAGCCAAGCACGAAATAGGGCAGCCTGGAAATCTATTCTGCGGAAGGCCATGGCCCACCCTGGGCTGACGCACCAACCAATAAAGAAGAAGAAGAAGATGCTCTTATGAGAAAGAACTAAAATATTTTGGTATTATATTCACAATCAATCATCAAAGTGCCGTAAAAACTAAACTTTGATGTTTAAATAAGTTTTGTCACTAAATCACGATCATTTAAGGTACTTTTTCATTATACCCCAATACAACAATCCCCATAAGGAGAAAGAGAAAAATCGTAAATTACTGTTGTAAATATTCTATTTGCGTGCATTGTATATTGTTTAAAAGGATTTACATTTTTAAACACAGCTACACTATAATACAAACATTTTATATTTACATTTCATAATCTAAATAACAATCACTGGTTGACAAAATTGATTTAAATAGCAATTATTATTTCTGTTGGAAACTGTTTATCAATATTAGTAATTGATTGTGTAAGAATACTGTAATGGTTGCTTTGTTTTCAATGAAACTAAATTAAATTTTTCTGTGTTTTGCCTTTGATGATTTGTGACCACAATGCTCTTTTTAAAAAATAAAAATAATTCCAAGTTATCTTTTGTACCAACTAGCTTTTGCTTTTTTCAGCAATTAGCTTGTTTACCTTTGCTTATCACTTTTTAATCAATTTTTACACAAAAATATTCATTTGGATACATTCTAGATTTAAAATAAAATTTTGATTCAGTAAAATTATCATATCAACATTATATTATTTTTGCTTTTCTGTTAGACACTTGCCATTTCATTAGGACCATAAGCAAGGATATAACAGAAAAGTACCTCATTTAATATATAAAATCTAAATAAAAAATGTTATCAAATAAAATGTTTAAACTATCTCTAATCAGTTTCTAATCTTTTTTAAACAATGCATAAAGCACATATTTACAATAACTGTGATTTTTTCCCGTAATAATAATTATGGGGGTATATTAATAAAATTTTACCAATATTTTTATTTAAAAAAGTAAGACTAATAATTAATGTTCCCATGGAGTAAAAATCAGAGGCATTTATTAGTTGATGTAAATATATAAATATGTATATATATATATATATATATATATATATATATATATATATATATATATATATATATATATATATATATATATGTGTGTGTGTGTGTGTGTGTGTGTGTGTGTGTGTGTGTGTGTGTGTGTGTGTGTGTGTGTGTATGTGTGTGTGTGTGTGTGTGTGTGTGTGTGTGTGTGTGTGTGTGTGTGTGTGTGTGTGTGTGTGTGTATGTATGTGTGTGTGTGGTGTGTTTCATAGTTAGGGACGCCATTAGAGAGCTAAATGTAGCGATAAATTATAAAGTAATTAATTAAACAGTTAATTAATATTCTTTTGGAGTAAAATAAGTATATTTTAGTAAAATGTTGTGTACCTTAAACGAATTTTTTTTACATAAACTTGGATGCATTTTTGTTTTTGCTTTCTGGTATTCTAACATGGTTTCATTTCCGATCATTATTTACATGCATTTATATAATTTGTGTAATGTTAGAATTTAATCTGGAACATATTTTTAATTTCTGTGTGTTTCAAAACTCATTATATTAATGTACATTGATTGAATAATTTATGGTAAAGTAAATAATAAGCACTAAAGTATTTTATTAAAAAATTGAATATTTATTTACTACATCTCAAATTAAAACGAATGAAAACTCATAACGCTCACAGATTTTTGAAAAAAACACAGTACGTTTATGTACTGTGTTTTTTTCAGTGTATTTATGTATGTATGTTTGTATATATGTATAGATATAATATGAACAAATAAAGGAAAAAAATTACAGTAAGGATTAATAGTGAGTTAAAAATTTCTGTTTTAATTCAGTGGATCAGAATGGTGAATCATATCATCATTATTACTATAAATATTTTGATACCATGCAAAGTATATATATATATATATATATATATATATATATATATATATATATTACCAACTTAGGAACATTTACCTTAGGTCATTAAAAAGTTGATACTTATTTAAATTAAGAATTAATGTGTATTTTGAATATTCTTTTAGAGGTGAACTCAATTTTGTTAAAATAATGGAGTAAATGGCCTGTCGGCTATCAATCATTACACCTATTCTCTAGTTGATATTAAAAAAAATTTATTTCAGTTAAGAAATATAATAGGAATAATAGTCTATTGATTATAATTACGTTTTAGCATTTTTAAACATGAATAAAATGTCAAGGAAAAAATATACCTTAAGGTGCTTCGTGACAAAAATTGATTTTTTTTTTCTTTTCTTTGCCAAATTTGTTTTTATGCATGTTAGAAGAAACAACATAGTTCTGGAAACACGAGACAAACCAAAAACAAATCAACTTGGCCAACAATATGGCACTAAATATTTCAAGAAACTGAGGTTCACCCTGATCTATAAATGTCCAGTTATTTTATGTTAACATGTTAAGGGAACGAATATGTAAGAATCACCTAAGAAATGAGAAAAGATAGGTATAATGATATATCCCCCACCCAAGTGATTTCGTGCCAAATCTGACATCCTTTGTTTTGATTATAGTGTTGCCTATTTCCCCTTTGGTGTTGCCAATTTGAGTTTTTGTTGCTTTTCGGATTGTTTTGCATCATACTTGCAGTTTTTTTTTAGTGACAGCAGCGCTCGATTTGCTTTACAATAAAAGAGTAGCAAAGTTTGACACTTTTGGGAAGATACCCAGCTAGTTTAAAAAAAATTGTTTTAAAAAGTAAAAACCAAAAATCAAAATGGTTTATAATGAAAAAAGACATTGACTACAAGCTCTTTGATTAACTCTTTATTCAGTCGTGAACCGTTACCTCAAAGGTAATCAATATACATCAAAAGCATGCAATTATTTTCCTTCTCTCCAAAGCTTGTACGTTTTGTACAAATGGATCTTTGGGAATGAACCCCGCGCATTCGCACTGCCCTTTTTAAATCAATTTAAAGTTAAATCTGATTTAACTGAAACACCATACTGAAAACAGCGTTCACACTGCCGAAACTGATTTAAGAAATATTGGTTTTGTTCAAAACCATATTTATCGTTTGTTATTACAAACAATATGATACTTTTGAATTTTTTTTAATAATTGATCACGTTTATTAAGTAATTACTGACCAAAATGACATTAATTAAGATTATGGTATTTCAAATGAAGAATACGAAACCAAAGAATGTCATTGACAAACTTATTTCTTCTCAAACTTAATATAATTTTTTTATACTTATTTAATAATTATGTAAATATTTCTGTGTTATTATTTTTTTAATTTTGTTACTCTTGCATTTATTTTGATGGGCTTCAGCTATTTCAACAAACACTGACAACAAGATAGCAGAAAACAAGATGGCGCTAAATCAGTTGAAATGTATTTAAGTCAATTCCCGAAACTGATTTAAATCACTTCAAACTCATTTAAATCACAAGTTGCCATCGCAACAAAGTTTCGCCGAGAATAAAACGCTTTTAAAAATGCAGTATGAACGGGGTATAACTGCGAATAAAATCTATTATTAACACAGTTTAAAAATTTAAGCATTAGCAATCTGAATAATTCATAATAACAATGAAATTAAATTCTATAATTAATAAGGAAATTTCAACAATAAAATATAAGAGAAAATCTTATAATTCAGAGATTTTAATACAAACTAATTATTATACACTTGTATCGTTAATAAATTCCTATACAAACATATATTGAGAAAACAAAAGTTTTTCTAGATATTAAAAGGGAAAAAGGTAATGTAAGGAAAACAGACTGTTAATTTTAAGTATTAGTTAAGAAATTGCAAACCAATTATTAGCTAGAGAATTATGATCTCTTGAGAATAGTTTTAATGATCATGTAACAGAATCCATAGGAGCTTTAAAATATTAGCACCTTTAGTCTAATGGAAAATAAGGCTAGGGGCAAACTTGGAATAATCTGAGTCTAGCAAATATCAGAAATTTGACACTCGAAACTGATTAAAGAAATATTGATCTTTGTTCAAAACCTATAATTTATTGTTTGTTATATATTATAGAATTTTTTTTTTTAAAGTTGGGGACGTTTATTAAGCACATCCAGACTGTAGTATTCTTAAAACCGAAAGTAAGAAGAACGCTCTCAGTTCCAGATTATAAGAATGTTTACAAAAAGAACAATTCGATAATGTCAATACATGTATGTATGTATAAGTGTGTCGTCCCCTTTTTGAATAAAATAATTACTACACTCCGGCTGCTTCAATGAACATTACTATAAAATACATTACAATAAATTGGCGACGAAGATAAACAAAAAAAAATCATGTATGCAGAACAATTTTCAACTTTATTAAAGTTAATTACAACAAATAATGATCGACTTGCCGATCTTATTTTGAAACCAGAACGAAGTAAGGACATACCAGATCAAGAAAAAGGTACGGTAGCATTTTTATCAAATTTAGAATGTTTTAATTCTTTAACAGAAACATTTCTGCAATATAAACAAATATTTCAAAATTATTTACAAATCAAAAATGTTTTCGAAGATAAAGATTTGGATGTTAAAATGCTGTTGAACTGCATTGGATGTGAACATTATATTCTCTTGTGTTCTTTAATTGAACTTAAAATTCCGAATGACTTATAGTATTATAATTTCTGTTCTTGAAAAGCATTTATGTCCTAAATCTAATGTTATTATCGAACAACACAGATGTCTATCTCGTTTTCAAAACAAAAACGAAAGTGTTTCTGATTATGTTGCCGCATCTCGAAAATTTATTTCTACTTGTGATTTTAATTGTGAATGTGAAAAATCTGTTGCCAATTTATTTTTGAGAGCACAGTTTATTAGAGGATTAAGAGATGACATTATTCGAGAGAAGCTTTTAATGGTTTCAGATCTAACATTCGATATAACTGTTGAACAAGCTTTAGCCTTAGAAGCTTCGAAAATAAACAACTTTGAATTATCGAAACACAATTTTAGTGAAAAATCAGACGAAGTTAATAAAATTTTAAGAACTCGAAGTACTTTTAAAACAAATCACTCAAATGTTACAAAGTGAGATTTTTCTCAAATTGTTACAAAGCGAGATTTTTCTCAAATTATTACAAAGCGAGAAAGATCCAAACATCTTACAAGACGGTGGTGATATTATTCACTGACAGGCTGTTAACCAAATTACAACTTCTTCCATTACGTTTGAGACAATTTCTAAAGAGACAGAGGAGGATTCAGAATTGTCAGTTTTAAAACAAGAACTTTTATCAGGTAACAAATATGATTATGAATATTCATTACAAAGTGGAATAATTTTTAAACAACATCGAGTGTACCTTCCTGAAAAACTTCGAACAGGGATATTAAAAGAACTTCATCACACACATTTAGGAATAGTCAAAATGACGAATCTAGCCCGAAGATTTTGTTATTAGAAAAACATCGATCGAGATATAGAGCAATTAGTTCGAAAATCTAGAAGTTGCGCAGAAGTAAAAGATAATCCTGAAAAAATATCAAATCATCATTGGGAAGAGCCATCATCAATTTTTGAACGAATACATACTGACTACGCTGGGATTTTTTTGGGATATATTTCTGGAAAATAACGGATGCAAGATCAAAATGGCTTGAAATTAAAATTCAACAAAGTTCTACATTTGCTATTTTAACAATAAGATTATTAAAGGATAGTTTCAGTGTGCATAGATTGCCTCAAGTCCTTATATCTGACAAAGCATCTATATTTACATGTAATGAATTTAAGGAATTTTGCAAGGAAAATGGAATTATTCATAAGACAATAGTTCCAGGTTATCCTGCAACTAACGGATTAGCTGAACGTAATGTAAAAACCCTTAAGTAGAAATTAAAGTCATTGTCCAATGAAAAGAATTCAATAACCGAGAAGGTAAGAGAAATTTTATTTCGCTATCGAGCAACTCCATTACAATGCCGAAAAACTCCTTCAGAATTGTATCTTGAACGCCAAATTCGAATTAAACGAGATTTATTACGTCCACCAAGTAAGGGATTCAAATACACATACATTTCACCTACTATTCCAAATCATAGAATTTTAAGTGTGGGAGATCGTGTACAATCACGTACTTATGCCAACAATAAGCTATTATGGAAATTTGGCATCGTTAAACAACGAACTGGTGAACTACACTATTTAGATGAACTTGATGACGGGAAAATTATAAAAAGACACATAAATCAAATGAGAAAAACTGAGGTTCCTAAATTACCAAGAGTTACATTTTCCCCAAAGCCTGATGTCATATATCCGAGGAAATCACTCCCTACTGGAAATCATTTCGACCCTATGCCATCAGAAATTCGAATTGCAAAGAATTATGGTAAGCCTGTATCTGGTATTTCTAATGGTTCCGGTGCTCCATAAAGTCCTTTTGTTCAAAGATCAGCAAGAATACGACAACCATCACGTTATCTATCGGACTACGTAATTTAAGTGTGGGAGAATGTAGTACTCTAAAAAACGAAAAGAAGAACACTCTGAGTTCGAGACTATTAGAATGTTTACAAACATAACAACCCCTTTTTGAATAAAATAATTATTATACTCCGGCTGCTTCAATCAACATTACTATAATATACACTACACAGACAAAATGACATTAGTTAAGATTATGATATTTCAAATGAGAAATATGAATCCAAAAAGAATGTCGTTGACAAATCTATTTCTTCTCAAATTTAATGTAATTTTTTATGCTTATTTAATTCTGTTGTAGATATTTCTGTGCTATTATACATTTTATTTTCTCCTCTTGCATTTATTTTAACTGTTTTCAGATATTTCAAGAAACAGTGACAACAATAAAATTGCAGAAAACATAGCTAAGTCACGGCGAGAAAGATTTGCTGACACTTAAACCCGTTTAAAAGTAAACGAGGTATAAAAGTAACCATAATATTTTAGTTGAATCCCGATAAACTTGTCTCATGGTCAGTGTGCCTGACTACGGATAGGGAGGTCCTGGGTTCGAATCCCAGTTCAGGCATGAATGTATTTTTTTTCTCTCTCTCTATCTTGTCTTTGTCCTTTCATTGTGTGTGTGAATGAAGTTTGAATGATGTCTACCTTATAAACGGGTCTCTATGGCATGTGTGAGGGTGCAATGGTAGTCCAACTCCTGTGGTGCATCCGGGGCAACGCCTTGGTGGCTAAGAAGACGCTGTGTCTGGCCAGTACCTTCTAATAGCAGAGAAGCTATAGAGGGTGCTGGTCTGGCCGGTTTCTTGGTATCAGGGAACAATAGATTAATAGACTCTGTTGCAGTTGTAACTTTCGACAATCTGCCATTGGAAAAAAAATATTTTAGTTAATCAGTGTTTAATTTCAAATTAGAACAAATATTGGAAAAATCTTAAGTCGTATTTTTGTCCAGAAATTTTTATTCACGGGAAAAAAGTCAAAATATTTTAAATAAGCATGGCATCTTCTATTTCATTGCAACTTTAACTGTAAACAACATAAGCCAAAACACATGCTATTTTCAAGCGTTTCACCATGTGGCGTTTGTCGTAGTTCATAATTATTATTTTCTTAGAGATTGTTATTTTAAACAATGGCGGAAGAAACAGCGTTAGCTAGGCAGCTGAAAAAGCTAGCTGCTCCACAAACCAGTTTATATTTGCAAAATAAGCATCGAAAATCATTATTATTTGATCATCGTTTTGCCGCTACCTTAGATCGAGATGTTATATTTGCCCATGGTATATGTGGGTTAGAAAAACTTAAAGAAATAAATTCGCAGTTTGGCATGTTTAAGCAAAACTTGTTCAGCAACAACTATGAAGAATTGGAGCGATCTGTTCAAACAGAGACTGTGAACAAAAAATTGGATGATAAAATCACTGTGTTTTTGCAAATGCTCTCACCTTATTTCTTGAATGCCGCTGCAGCACAAGCGCTCGAGTGGTTGGTGTACCGATATCATATTCATATGTACAATGTGGATGCCTTAGTAGCTGCAGCTCTTCCTCACTACAACACTCCACATTTTGTTCGTGTTGTACAGTTGCTAAATCTCGAAGACGAAAATTCCAAGTGGGCATGGTTAAAACCAGTGCAAAAGTCAGGCACACCATTGGAATACCCTGTGATTTTGAATCGCTTTCTGTCTGATTTTGGTTTTATGAAATTTGTATGTGACTTGGCTCCTAAAGCTTTAAAAATTTGCAAAGAAAACCCTTCATCTGCAAGTACTATCATATCATTTTCCATGCACACGATGTATAATGCAATTGATAAGAATGCATCATTATCGGACTCTGTGGTTCATTATTATGTGCCATATTTATTGAAGGGTTTTAAATCAGAATTCAGTAAATTTACTGCTGCTTCATATTTAGTTCTTGCAAAATTAGTTTCAAAAGTGAAATTGGATAGCAAGTTATTAATTGATTTGATGATCAAGGTTTTTCAAAATGTGAGTGAAGGTCTTCAGAGCAGTGCTTATGAATTATTACTACTTGTGTTTCAAAAACAATCAATAAAGTCCATTTCTAAGCCTCTGTTTTATTTGGTATTGGCTAGTCCATATTACAAAAAGCAAGTGACCAGTTTAGCGAGATGGGATTTTGAGCCTTTGATGAAAGCATTAATAAAAAAATCTATTTCTACACTTTTTGAATTTGCTATTAATGGGATAAAAAATGAAAAGAGTATTAAAATAGAAAAATTTTATCGAAGTGTGTTGGCTAATATGAAACTGTCAGAAAAATTTGCTACTTTGTGTCTAAAAGTTATTTTTAAGAATTTTATAAAATACTCTGATGCAATTAAACCAGCTAAGAAATATAAAAACAAACCCTCTATTTTATTACTAGAATCAGCACAAAAATTATTGCGACAATTTGAAACAAAATATCCTGATTGTTTTGATAAGATTGTAAACATTTATTTGAATTCTACTGATCGTAAAAACAATCAGAGACTTTGTCGATTAATTAACAGTTCTGTTTGTAATATAAAAAATACTGTTTTGCCAGATTCGCAAACAACTCTCATTTTGGGCCTTAACCATGCAAATGATAATGTTAGAAAGATATCTGTTCGTTTCCTTTTGAAAAAATTAACATCACGTCCAAGGCAAGATTTGGACTTTATTGCAAATGTTTTGCATCTCAAATTATTTGATAAATCACCAGTTGTTGTTGAAGAAGTTCTCAAATTTCATGAAGTAATTATCCACTATATTGAAAAGTCAAAACTTCTCTCGGCATTTGCTAACATCTTGAAAAAAGAAATCCAATCAAAATCAAATTGGTACCCTGTGCAAATACTTTGCATTGATATCTTATGTAATTATTTTGCTCACAAAGAATACTTTTTAGAATTATTTGTTGCTCTGTTGCCATTCATCTTTCCTGTGCAAAAGTGTTCAATATTGGGATATTATAAAATCATGAATTCAGAGCTCAGAAATGTTATGCCAGTTATTCAAGCTGTAGATTTGTCAGAAATTGTCATTGAAGAATCTGAAAATATTGATGAAGAACAACAGGCTGAGTTAAATTATTCTTTTGTTTGTGCTATTGAGAAATACATTTGCTCTTTATCTGAAGCTAAGAAAACTTTTGTTTTATCATATTTTGCTGAAAAATGTTTTGAAATGTCCATGAATAATTTGTGTATTGTTTACATATTATCAGCTAGTAATGCTATAAGATTAGAAAATACACCTAGACAAATTTTAGTGAGAACAAAGGAATTTCTTTGTTTTCTTAGAAGATTATTTAATCATCCTAATCTAAATCATGAATTATTTGTAGAAGATATTCCTAAAAAAGAATTCTTCAAAAATGTGTTTAAATCTTTAAAAAAAGGTGAATTTCCTGTTACTGTTACTTATTTTGAGCTTTGCAATGTAATCAAGAACACTAAATTGAATTTCAGTGCAATGAATTTAAATCAATGGTTAAAACCTGATAACACACCACAGTTTGAATCATATCAAGTTTTGGTACAATTGTATGATTTCTGTGTTAATCAGTTAAACTGCAGCAAATTTTCAATGTCTAAGGCATTCCAGTTTATTTTTTCTAAATTCATTAGTTGTCAATTTCCAACAATACAGAATCTGTTTTATTTTCTCTCTACTCTTTGGTCAAGTGTTCCACTCTCCTCCTCTTATATAATACAAATGTCTTCATTGCTTGCTGCCAAATCATTTTGCAAAACTCCATGTAATTTTTCTTGGTTTTTTGCGAGTGATGTTTTGTGTTTCAGTTTGTTAAAAGCTATTGCATCTCCTCAACTCACTATTAGAGATACAGCAATATCACTGCTATCATCATTATTACTGTGTTCTCAGAATTGTGATCATCCTTTAAATTATTTGTGTATAGAGATAGGAAAGCATTCAGAAGAAATTAAAATGGATTCTAAACATTGTTACTGTGTTGTAAGCAATTGGTTAAACCCATTAGTTGATGAAATAAGCAAAGAAAACTACTCCAGTTCATCTGTTGATAATGACCTTTGTGCAAAACATTCTATTTTAGAAATTTTCCTTAAAACCCTTTTAGATGATCATATACATATTGTTATTAAGTATGAAATTCTATTGTATCTTAAGCACCTTGATAGTATAAGCATTTTATCTTCTTATGTACCTGTTATAAAAATATTTATTAATCAGATTAAAGAAAATCAGAAAATAGATGCATCTGCTGTAGATTGTATTGACCTCCTCATACAAAAGTATACTCCAAAAACTGCAATTAGTTTGGTAGAAAATTGCAAAGAGACTGATACTTTTCTTGAATGTTTAACATTAACTCAAAACATTCTTCCAGAAAAAAGTGTACAACTATTTGCTTTGAAAGTTTTATCTAAGGATTTTTTTATTGCAATACCATCCACTGCTGTTCAAAAGAGACTTTTGTCTACTCTTCTAAATTTATATGCTTCTTCCTCATCTCAGGTAAACCCAACATTAAAAAAAGTAATTAAAAAATTAAGTACCTATGCTTACTTGATATTAAAAGACTTTCAAAAGTGTTCATCACCAGTTTGCAAAGTTTCAACTCTGAAAGATGTTAAGAGGTCTAGAACTAATACAGTTGAGGAAATTTCATTTGAAATTGGTGATTGGAAGAAATTATCCTTTCTACTAGAATTGATGCAAAATAAATCAAAATTGGATAAAAGTGAACTAATAATTCCTGAGCTTTTCAGCATTTTAAATAAAACCCTAAATGCTGACAGTCACTCCTTAGTGGAATATTTAAGACAGTTAATACTTTCTACAATATACAATTGTTGCCAGCAACTAGGAAGTTCAGGTTTAGATGAAACTCAGTTTCAAGTTGAGCTGGTAGTTCAATGTATAAGGTGCTCCAGAAATCCTAAAACTCACCAACAGTCACTTCAGTTATTAAATTTAGCTGCAACTTTATTTCCTAGTCATGTTTTGAATAATGTAATGTCAATTTTCACTTTCATGGGATCAAGTCTTATTCGCCAAGATGACAGTTATAGCTTTCAAGTAATATCCCAAACTATTGAAACTATTGTTCCATCACTTCTTGAAGCTAGTAGTCATCAAAAGGACAGTGATCCAGTTCAAGTTGTTGCAGAAGTTATTCGAATGTTTGTTGATTCTTTGGTTGATATCCCTAGGCATAGGCAAATGCCCCTTTTCACAAAATTGATTACAAATTTAGATCCGTCTCGATTTTTGTGGATACCACTTGGTCAAATTTGTGATCAATATGCTACTATGTTTCATGATGTGGTATCTGAAGACAAAAATGATTGGAAGTTTTCTCCTATCATGGAATTCGCTGTCAATCTACACAAGCAATTTTCTCCTGTGGTTCAAATAGACACTTGCATTAATTTATTAAATTTCTTAACTCTCTTGCCAGATAAAAAAGAAGAATCTGGTCAGATTAATTTCTCATTCAAAGAACCATTTAATGTTTCAACTCATACTAACCAACAGTTGCAGATTTACAAACATAATGTTCTATCTTATATAAATGTCTGGTTGACATCTCAAGCATTTATTAGTCAAGTTTCTGAGTTAGATCTAAATGCACAGTACAGTCTTGAAGAGAAATATGTTTTGCTACTTGAAAAAGCATTCACTTATTTACAACATCAAAAAAATCTTGATAAAGAAAAGCATTCAAAGGGTGGACATAAACTTAACCGCCTTCTGTTTGATTTGGTATGTCACGTCAACTCTTTGCTACCAACTAATTTGTTTATTAAAGTTCTTCGTACCTTACTAAATAAATTTGAATCAGAAATTCGAAATAAAACTGTAGAGATTCTAAATGCAAAGTTAGAACAGCAACAGCATTCCTTTACCGGAGAAAATCACAAGCAGTTATTGAAGCTTTTAAAGCCACTTCTAAATGTCATAAGTAATTATAATAATTGTGAATCCAACGATAGGAATAGCAGTATAAGTCAACAAACTATACTTTATACCCTGCATCTATTGACTAAAATACTTGGTCCCATGTATCCATCTAAATTTCACAAAGTATTGAACACAACAGTGCAAATATTATCTAATTCTCAAAATCCTGAGCTTACTGTTAATGCATTATTGTGCCTTGCACAGCTGTGCTGCTCTTTAAACGTGGAAGTTCTTCCACAATTAAATGTTTTCATGCCAATCATTATTGATTTAATCACCAATGATAACATTTTAGAAATGAATGATTGCTTGATTTTAGGTATCACTACTGCATTACAAAGTCTTATTGAAAATGTTGGTTCATTTTTAAGCAATTATATGCCACAGTTAGTGACCAGTGTTTGTTTACTTTCTTCTCAGTGTCAAGAGACCGGTAAAAAAGTTATTCATAATAGATTTCTTGTTATTCAGACTTTATTAGCAAAAAATATTTCTTTACGAGTTTTATTGTCTTCATTGGAAAGTAGTTATGCTTCTTTAAAAATAATTTCACCGCAGGCTGTGATACCATTAACTCAAATTTTGGATGAAAAATTAAACTCTTGCTCTTATGAAGACATCAAGGCTTGTTTGACACAACTAGAAACATTCTTTATTTCATTGCTAGATTTCAGATTTATTTTAATCAAAGATGCCAAAATTTCCTTTCAATTAATATTTTCCATTGAATTGAGTATAGTTAATGCTTTGAAAACATTCGTTATGAAACTATCTGTAAACCTTTTTGAAAAGTTTTTCCGGAAAATATTTCAGTGGGTATCAAATGCTGTGGAAAAAGTGGAGCAAAAGTGTCGAGTTTATACATTCTATCAATTAGCATCTCAGCTTTCAGAAAATTTAAAAAACTTATTCATTGTAGTTGCAAAGTGTTTTCTAAAAAATGCAGCATCCACTTTAGATTCTGTTAATTGCTCAAAGAATGATTTATTGCTAGAGGATGACAATGAAGGTTCATCTGAATTGCTGGATAATATTCTTATTACTCTCAATAATTGCTTTGTATACAGTGATGGTCATCTGTTAGATAAAGAAAATTTTGAACTGTTAATGCAACCTCTAATTGACCAGTTAGAAAACTTTTCAAACTCCCAACCAGAAGCCTATCGAGAGAGAATTTCTAAGCGATTAAGTAGTTGCATTGCTAATTTCATGGCTGCAGTTTCAGACAATGCACTGTGGAAAAAGTGTAATTATCAAATATTACTGAAGACTAGACATGATTCAGCAGCTGTGCGTTTTGCTGCCATTCAAATAATTAGAGAAGTGGTTAAAGTTATGGGTGATAGTTATCTCGTTTTGCTTCCAGAATCTATACCTTTCTTGGCTGAAGTGATGGAAGATGAAAACTCTGAAGTTGAGCAAGAATGTCAGTCGGTAATCTTAGAAATGGAAAAAATATTGGGAGAACCAATAAGAAAATACTTTTAAAAATATTGTACATTAAATGGTCATTAAATTTATAATCTAAAATTTTCTTGGTATAATTATTAATATTTTAAGTTTCATTTTATTGTTAAATTTTTGGGTTTATTTTTAATATATTGGTCATTTATTGTGTCACTTTAATATTTTTTCATATTACATATGTTGATACTTTATATATTGTATTTTTGATTATAGGATTTTTATTATGTTTTTAATATATATGAGAAACTCAGTTCTGCAACAGTCATAAAATCCTAAGATTTAAAGTTAGTAAAGACACTTTTTTCCATTTAAATAATTCTAATGTCTGATCTTAGAAAAAGTGAAATATGCCACTAAAGCCAGAATTGCTTTGTAATTATTTTGAGTTAAAGAATATTGAAGTTCAACAATTTTTATCTTGTGTAACTGATATTTTAGCAGTTGAGTGTATTTTTCTGCTTTTTAACATTCTCTGTGCTTATATAATAAATACATTTATTTTTCTGATAATATTCATTATTATTAATTATACATAGTTTGAAAGAAGTTGGTAAATTTACATTGATTTTTTTAATGAAGTAAACATGTTTAAAATATGTATGAGAGATAAATCCTTCATACATGGGATTATTAATACATGTCCCTCATCATTTGATTATTAAAGCTAATCTAAGAATTAAATGTCGTGAAGTATCAGAATCATTTATAAATCTTGTAATCAAATTTTCTGAAGAGTATAGTTTAATTTTTAGGGATTATATATATTACATGAGAAATAAATATGTATTTTAAAAATAAATAATGTGGAAAATTTTCTTTATTTTTCTAAATTCAATATGAATTCCAAAAGATTTTTAAAAACACAATTATATCTTGTTTAAATTAATTATTCTATACATTTTTGTATATTCTATACATTTTTTAATATATTCTATACATTTTTGAAATTGATACATTATAAAATATTAGTAAATATCTCTAGCTTGTGTTAATAATTAACTGTCCAGAACTAATTTTTTAGATTTTACTGAAAAATTTATTACATCTGTTCATTATTTTTTAATTTGTTATACAATTTTATTAAAAATATAGGCACATAATGTATGCTAATTACACTGGTTTTAAATATTTCATGTTTAAAAGTTCAATGAAACTTGTAACAAAGGACAGATTTTTATGTTTATGTATGTCAGCTACAGTAAAAACAAATTCTCAATAGTAAAAATTCAATTTAGATTAGATTTAAGAGATAGGGTGGTTCTAAAAGAATTTAGCACCACGACCATAGGTCTATTGTACTATACCCCTTAGAAAGCCCTATTTGAGGAGACCAGTGGCTGAAGCAAAATTCAGCAGACATTTTACAGGAATTTCCTGCAACATCCAAGGTTCTATCAAGTGCTGACCCAGGTGTTCAAATCTATGTGCAGAAAAGGTTTCACATTCACATAATGTTTGTATCCGAACAAAATATGCTGTTTTATAAAATAAATTAATCTTTTTAACATATATATATATATATATTAGATTTATATATAAAATTTTTCTAAATTTTTTAATGTTATATTATAAGACTACAATAATGCTTACTTATGTTAAATAAAAAAATTATGTAATTTGCTTATTTATAAGTACAGAATACCTTCACTTTTATATGAATGTTTTAAAGTACTTCTTGAATTATCGTGAACTTGAAGAAAATTGAAATTAAATTTAAGGTTTGAAATAGGACATATTTTTTCAGAGTATCATGAAATTTTTTTATTATGCTATATTTGATGAATTTTGTGGTGGCTATTTTATAATATTATGATATTGAAATTATAAAACCTTTTAATATTCTTATTTTTAATGTATTGTTATTTCTGTCAAGCTGAAAAGTGACTTTACTATAAGTTCTAGATCTATATATTACATTTTATTATAGGCTCTAGTGAAAGTTTTCTAAAGTAGAATTAATAATTACAAACAGTTTCAGTTACCATATGAATACAGGCATACAATGACTTCATACATAATTCACCTCAATTGATTCCATTTATGGGACAGGTTTTAAATTAAGTTGTATTTAGCTAAAGTGAAAACAAAATAGTAAAAATTCAGCTCCTAGTGACTAACCTTTTTCAAATCTAAACAAAATATATTATTTTACAAAATAAAATTTAAACTTGCTAACTATTTAACTCTTAAAGTTTTTCTTGATTTTTAATATTGATATAATTACTGATGCTGACACATATTTTAAGAAAATTATCTATTATATAATTTGCTTTTATATTGAATACAAAATGTTTCCAATGCTATATTTTATATATAGAGAGCAGTTTCTGGATTATCTTAAACTTGAAGAAAATTTAAATTGTACTTAAAATTTGCAAAATGAAACATTGTTAAAACATATTTTCTAAGTTTGAATATATTTCATCTGGGACATGTGTACTTTCAATAAAAGTTTTTTAATTTTCTCTAGTAATTTTTCCAGTGAAAGTATAATATGTAATTACTAAATTATCATGCAATGTAAAATTGCATGGTACTTTTTCCCAACCAAGGCTAGCTGCTTTGATTGCTCTTATAGAAAGTATAAAGACTTTTAAAATTGCTAAAATATTAAACTAAGCCTTTCTTATTGGGTAGCAAGCTTAGCATCAAGCTTTTGAATGGTTTCTTCAATGTTTTTGCCTGAAAAAAGAATGCCCCTCTTTTTAGCTTATTTATAAAACAATGCACACAAAGTAGCTTCTTTGACTTTCAAAATCTGATGTTTATTGGATAGTTTTTATGTTTTAAATGTAATAAAGGCTTTTGACTGTATCTTATTATTTGGAAATTTAATTTTCTTAGGTTGTTTGAAGCTTATAAAATACTCTTTTCTTTAGCAATAAATCAAAAGGTTGATCTTAGGAAGTGCTGTGCTCCTTTTTCAAGTCCTTGAATCAAGCTTGTCAAAACATCAGGCTAAAAAAATACTAATTGCTGCCTTTCATTAATTATTTCAAAAAATTGTTGCCAGTGTACAAAAAGAGAGCTGTATTTTAAAAAAAAGTTATGCATTTTGCAAAAGTATCATTTTTACATTCAAAAGTTGCAGAGTTTTGCTTGTATTACAATGCAAAATTTAAGATATGATTTTAATATATATAAATAGGGGGCACATATTTTCTTATTGTATCACGAAATTTCTTTGTGTTATTTTCAATGCAGTTTACGATGGTTATTTTATAATATTACGCAATCGAAATTATAAATTAAAAGCTTTTGACTGTCCTTATATCTTTTTGTTGCTATCATTTCAAGTGCTGAAAGCAACTACCATAATTCCCAAATCTGTATATATTACCTTATATTATTGACTCTTGTAAAGCAAAAGAATTTTTAGTATCAAATGTAGAAAAAAAATAATAATGAATAGTTGTAATATGTCTCAAGACACTTAATAACTACACTTATTGCATCTCGATCAATTCCTACATGCAATAACAGATCTTCATAAAAATTTATTGATGTTTTGAATAATGTGTTTCTTTCCTGTGCATTTTGTATGTTATTTGTTGTTAAAAAAAGTAAAGAATCGTAAATATTTTTGTTTTTACATAAAAATGTTCCCAATCAAAAATACTTAATCATCAACAAATTATGAAAATATTCAAATTATAGTTTTGATAGTTGATTTCTGATGGCAAAACTACATAAGATATCATTTTAATGTTGGTGTATTGGGACACAAGATGTGTTAAAAGTAGCAAAATTCCTAATTAAATCAGTTGTAAGAATTCACATGATTAAGTTTTGCCAAAATATATTTAAAAAATGAAATATGAAATAAAGATAAAATTAGTAGTTGTATTAAAGAAACCCATTTTATCAGCATTTTTATCTATTTCAATTTTACGATTTTGTATCATTTCCTGCCTTGTAATTTTTATTTCCTACTTGAAAATTTTTCCTCTGCTTTTGAATTATAGAAATTTATTTATGTATGGCTGAAAAATTATAAAAATGGTGTTTATCAAATCATTCTATTTTTTTACATAGCAGTCATTGTGAAAATTTAGTAGATGTTTGTAAACTAGAAAAAAACTTTTTTTTTTTTTTTACATAAACTAAGAAGTACTTAGATTAATATATTTTATGTTAAATTATATGCTAAAATATTTCTGACAGATAATAACAAAATTTAATATGCAATCACTATTTTTATTTATTATGTTAATATATAAACGTTATTTTTAAATAATTGAAAAATATTACTGTAAGAATTATAGAACTGAAGTGTTTAATATAAAAATATGATTACTGCATTAGAAAAGAAATTGTTTTCCTTAAAAATTAATTTTTATTTTCAGAGTCATGTGTCCTCTTGATAAAAAGTTATTATAAAAATATTGTTCACTCTATTGATTTAATACTAATCAACTGCATTATTTTATTATTTTTACTTTCAAGGTTTTTTCATCTCACTATTTTATGTATTATTTATTTGCATTGCATTAATTCAATGTTAAAAATAACAATTACATTTTTAATGTGAGTTATGGGAATATTTCAAGAAAAATGTTCCTTAAAATTGTTAACACTAATTTTGAAAGAGTTTTTTAAACCATCTTTGTGGAATTTATCAGAGAAATCAGATCGATGATTTATTTCTACCCTAAATCCTAATGTATTTGAATATTCTTGAAAATAACTGCTTTAGCCTTCATCATAAATTATGGGTAAGGTGTATCTGTGTTGAGGAAATGTGAGGCTGCTTTACTTAGTGAAAATGAAGATTTCAGTTAATGATTTTATTTATATATGATTGATAATTTAACGATTTGGTAAAATTAAAAACGTGTACTAATTGAAGCATATTGGATTGGATTGTGATTGGACCTTCAGAAATGCCAAGTGAATTATTTTCTTGTGAAATTTACCATATTTTCCTGTATGAAATCCACAGATTATGCATTAAAAAGTTCTGAATTTCGTTGTGCATATTATAAACCAATGAGGATGTTATAAAAAAAATTGCTGTATATTTTATAAAACGAACAGGAGTCACCATAACTATCTGATTTATTCAGCTATAACCTGTTTTGTCTACAAAGAAATGTGATTTTTATTTCATACATAAATATTAGAACCTCCATAATGAAGACAACAATTGAATCTCAGTATTTTACTCCAGTAGAAATGAATAATAAATTTGGCAATTTGGTCATTGCATACCAACTAAATTAATATATAGGTATCATTTTAAAATAAGTTTATCAATCCACAAATATTTCTTTGTTTCTAGTTTTCTATTTACCATCAAGTATGTCATACACATCAAAAGTAGGCCTATGCAATGCCAAAAGGGGCTCCTCTCACACGGTATGGTTACTTTGCAGACAGTAGTCCGAACGCTTGAAAACAATAGTACATGAGAGGACCCAGTATTTCAGTTCAATTATGTGTGAGTACCCTTTTATAGATTCATCAATAGAAAAATTTCCTTTCTAAAATAAAACAGGAAAATTTTTGTTGATATTTTCATCATCCATTCTCCAAAAATTAAAAAATCTGTGAATGAAATTTAATATTTTTTAATCAAACATTTTATTTCTCAACATAAATCCAATTTTGCGACAAATATTTCCTACTCACATTTTAAACTTTTGCATGAAATTCTCAAAAAGAAGATATTCAGAAATCCTATTATGAAAGAAGACACATGCGAAATGAGTCTTCATTCATAATGGGATTTCTGGAAGATCATTTTCTCAGCACTTTCCAACTCAGTAAATTTTTTTATATTTTTTACTTTAAAAAAGATAGCAGGTTTAAATCGAAATAATCTACCTGCAACACAATATCAGCTTGCAACTCTCTCTTAGCCTATATCAGTCTGTAGTCAAATTTTCCTGCCAAATAGCGTGAACGCAAGGCAACATCAGCTTTTGTTTCAAAGCTTGTAGTCAACGAGAGTTCACCGAGTGCTCCTTTTAGATTATTAAGATCAACTTCACAACAGAATTTTCAAATATTGCAACCTTAAGACAAAGAAGCGGAGAGGGCAGTTTGAAGAAGAAAAAAGACAGAAAGTGAGTTGCAGTTTTAATAATAAATTTAAACGAAAAATAACGGACACATTTATTGTTAAAGTGGCAAATTAAAAGTTGAATCCAAGAAATGACAAAATCAACAGGTTCAGTATTCTAATACATTAAATAAGGCTTTGACACAGTGTTCCCTAACAATTGAAAGGCATTTCTTGTCAATCATTTCAATATCCATGTCATATTGCCTTTTAGGAGGATTTTTCATAGATAGTATCGATGCATTGCCACAGAGGAAAACCTCAAAACTCCTAAGCACCCACCTTGACATGCATGGTTAGTGCAGAAGTGTGACAAATATCTTCCATTTTTCATTGAATAAGGACTATGGAAAACAAAGCCTTGAGTGTTGAGGAAACTTGAACCTGGTGATAAAACTTACTTAAAAAGATCTTGCTATGTCAGACAGCAACCCATGGGCATGGTCTCCAGGTGCTAAGATTGGTAATTTGTCAGCTGATTTTATTTTAGTAATTTTGCCAAACAAAACATTAAAACAAATTATGTTTCAGTAGAAGGTAAAATAATCAGCAACAAATGTTTTACATACATAAATGTTTACAACAAGAAATAATTAAATTATGTCCTGATTAGTATATAATTTTATAAAAAATATTTCTTGATTTAAAAAAAAATAAATAAAATCATTTCATTCAAATTTTTTTTGAAGTTGTTTAAAGTTTTATAATTTTTTATTGCATGTTTTAACCTATGTTTTGAAAAATACAAACATTTTAATGATATGAAAATATTGTACAATACATGATATTTATCAATGTAAACTTTTCTTTAAAAAAAAAGCATTATAAAGTCACTTGTCTTCAGTTTCACTTTTCTTCTTAAAGGCAAATACAACATACATACCTGCAAAAGTAAAGAATATTTAATTAATTACATCATAACATAACAAATAAAACTAAAAATAAAGCTCTTTATAGTATCACTGATTAGTCATTAATATTGAAAGGTCTCAAATTGAATAGAAATACAAGTGGAACTCTTACAAATAAAATTTAATAACCACCTAATGTCATTAAATATACTTTCTTACTAGATAAACAGCATATAGTAAATTATTAAAAATATTACTCACTTTAATGGGATACTTTATAAAATGTAATACTATTGAAATAAATACTATTTTCTTAATTAAAATTTAGTAAAAAAATTGAGTCAGTTTCAGTCATTAACACATACACACAATCATGACAAAGGTTATGCTGAATCCCTGATAATATTTAGAAAAAAGGATCACAATATTTTCTACAAATATATACAAAATCATATAAATAATAAAATTGCATTGTTATGTTTATGTTTTATTTGAACATAAGTCCCATAAAAACAAACTACATTTAAAATTCTTCAACAAAACAATTATCCTATCATTAAAAAAAATTCTCTAGTAAGACCTTTGATTAGAATAATTAACTAAATATATTAAACAAAACACTATACATATCAATATTCCAATTATATGTAAAGGTAAGTAAAATTAATTATATGGATTTAAAAAACATTATGAAAGACTTAAAATACATAATATTTATAATAATTTTTTAATATATTCTCTCAAAAAGTTAGAAAAAGTAAATTGGCAATTTTTCAGAAATTAGAAAGTTTTATGAAATTTAAAATATAAACAGCCCTTGAATGCAAATGTGAATAATCCAAAATTTTAAAACAAATATTTAAATTTCAGGTGTAAGATCTATAAAAGTTATATCAACTAGAATTCCTTTAGTATAAAAACTTTTATTTTAAATTAGTTTCAAGAAGAGGTTTGTAATTTTTAGGGAGGCTGGAAAGAGTTTGAAAACAATTCCTTAAGCATTATGCTTACATAATATGTTTAAAATATAAATGATATAATGCATATTTTACAAAAAATATGCAGATGTGTGTATTTTGATATAACAGAAGAATTATGAACTTAAAAATGAATTATAATGAACATTGACATAAACGTTAATAGCTAATATTCTTAATCATAATTTGAAAAATGCTCCAAGAACATTAATGTAAGCCAAATCGTCATTGATGAACAAAAATTAAACAAGGGGAAGGTTGAAGTGCCATTATCTTATAGCTTTAATCACTATACATCTTACAGCTATTAAAAAACAATTATATTTTAATTTGATAGTAACATACAAAAATCAACTAAGAACTAAAGAAATATTCACATTATAATTACTAATATATATATATATATATATATATATATATAAACAGTATAAAAAATAAAATTTAAACAATTAGACATGTCAGCAAAACTATAATACAAAATAATGAATGAGAAATTTTGAATATTACTTCTAAAATTACAAATGACTAAAAAATTTCATTTTTCAAAACTAAAAATTTAAGATGTTTAATCAAATATATTCAGAGATAACAACAAACAGAACCCATAAAAAAGGAGATCATTAAATTATATTTAGTAAAATGCAACTAAAAGTAAAAATTGTAAAACATTAAATTTGTGAATAAACATATTCATTTTTAGTCATGCTTTATATAACCAAAGACTTAATGCTTTTAAAATACTAATATTGCATAGTTAATTAATAAATTAATGACAGGATGCATAAAAGAAATCAGAAAAACAGCTCTGGCATATTGTTCTGAATAAATTTAAAATGGATGAATGGTATTTATCATTTTAAGCAATAGTAATAAAAATCAGGAAAGAAATTCTTCCAGAACACTTATCAGGAAAGAAAAAGTTTTAACTTAAATTCTCTACATTAAATATTCAAGAATTGAGCTTCCATAATATAAATATTTTCAATATGCAAAAGTAAATAAATAATTTTGTAACATAAATTGATGTTTCATGAATAAATAAAAAATGCAAACAAATTACAAGTTAATTAAATTATAGTAAAATCTTTTAATTATTATGAGCTGTGGGTGTGTCTATTGAAGAGTAAATAGATTTTATCATTCTTCTTTTTCTAATATAAGTCAATTACTAGATTTTAAAGAAATAATATTTTTCAATAATATAAATTTTTTTAAAAAATAAATAAATAATTATTATATCCACCAAATATGTAAACATATAAGTTTACATATTTGGTGGATATAATTTTAACTGTATATTATTTAATATTTATAAAACACATTGATATTTCCTAAAGACTTGATTCAATGATTTATATTAATTAATGAATTACATATTCAGTAGTTCCTTTAATAATTCTAAATGAAGTAAAAATCTACTTACATACAACTTCCCATTCTGAAAGTGAAAGAGTACCCTATAAAAAAAATAAATAAAAAAAACAATTAGGTATATAAAAATATTAAAGATTAAAAATTATAAATTGATGGCTTGCATTACAATATATCTCAACTCAGGATATAATAAAACTTTGTATGATATGAAAGAGATGCTCAAAAAGGCTAAACAAGATGAAAACAAAAATCTGTTAAGTTACCATAATATAATAATACTTGAATAATATTCTGGTGAATAATTTAAAGATAATCCTGGTTGTAGTCAAACACAAAATAATTTGAAGATGAATAACATTTTGATACATAACTTAAAAGTAATTACAATTGTAGTCAAGCACGAAATAATTTGAATACTCTTAAAAAAAATGATGCAATAATGAATCATGAATGCCTTACTTTTAAATTGCAAGTAATTACTTTGGCTTTCCTTTTAAATAAACAACCAATATATGTTTTTAATGTAAAATAACTTTAAAGAAAATTGCACTTTAAATGATTTTTTTTTCTAAAGATTTAGACTAACACATACTATGAATATATCATAAATATCCAATATTATGATAGGCATCTTATTTTTTACAGTATAAAACAATGACTCACAGTTTCCTTATAAAATGAAAATTTATACTAGGGTATTCTAATAAACATAAAAATTACAATTTTTTTAAATCATTTTACAGATTTTTAAGCAACATTTGAATTCTCTTTAAATTTAAAATGATCATAAGACATTGTAACAAAAAATATGATCAAATTATTTCAAAAAGGCAAAATTCAATTTCAGATGTTAAAGCAATCATATTTTTAATAAAAATTTTGAGGTAACATAAATTTTATTTCTTTTTCTCATTGAAATTTTATAATATAAAGACAAACTTACTTTATAAATTATATGAAAAAATTGAGTGCCAAAACTAGAATTTTTTTTTTCAGTTCAACAACAAAAAGAGAAAAAAATGCAAGGCAGTTTGTCTCTCATTCACAATCCTAACTTAAAATGCTCAAATTAAATTATAGATTCAATATTAGAGAGACCAAGTTTTTTAAGAAGAAATTTTATTTCTTCTAAAAAAAATTGTGTATATAAGCAAGAAAAGGAAACTGATAACAAAAGTGTAGACCCCGTTAAACCAAGTATATAAGCACAACACGACCTACTCAGTTTTTGTTTTTGCTTTTTTTATGCTTAAATTACATAGTTTAACATGCATATTTTATGGTTAAATCGCTTAATTAATATATATCTTATATAAATTTCCTTTTTATTGAAAATTAAAAATGTCCTCTACTTGTACTTTTTTACATCTGATTTGTAGGTAAAAACATACAATGTATGTATCAAAATCTGTGTTTATAATATGGTTGATTTATAACTTAACAAAGTCTTGCAATTTTACTTCTTTAGTATACTATTGAATATGTTTCTATATTTTTAAATAATTATTATCTGATTTAGTAAATTGAATCTGCAATTTAATTAAATAAACTGTATCAAATTTGTGCTATTTTTAGTAGAATTAAAAGAACTTCTGTTTTAGTAGAATTAAAAGAAATTTGTTACATTAATTTGATATTAAATTGTGATGCGAAATTAATTTTATTAAATAATAAATAAAAATATTTTAAATATAATCTTGTTAAAAAACAGATACTTACTTACTTATATATATATATTGAAAATTTTTCTTACTTAAAAATTTATTTCCTACAAAATTTTTTTTATGTAATAAAATGTATAGTTTTAATTTTGCTTGAATAGATATATTTTTTAATTCACACTTTATAATTAGTCACTATTTATTATAATCATACTTTAAAATCAACCAGTATATTAGGTTTTAATTACATTTTTACAAATAAAATCTAAAAATGTATAGTTTTCATGTTATTTCATTACTTATTTTTTATTTCTAAATAAATAGTTCAAGAAATTAAATCAATGAAAACAGAAAATTTAGAAAATGGTTTTACATATACTTTTTCTAAAATTGATATTTTCAATACATAATATCACTGTGTATTACACTTTTAGTAATATTAACTTAAGAAAACTTTACTATACATTTATCAAGCCACTGAATTACAAATTTAATCATTTTTAAAAAATTTTCTTTGTTTAATTACTGTTGGCAACAAAATGCATCCAGTACTCAAGAACATAATCACAATATAAATACTAGTAATCAAGAACATCGTACGTACATGAGAAATCAAAAACTTCATTAGTATACAGAAAAATAAGCAATGAAATTTAATTGAAACCTCATTCAGTTAAATTCGATTGTTTATTCAATTAATTGAATGCACATCTTTGTAACTTTGGCTTCTTAGATATATATTCAGCAGACTTGTTTAATTTCATATACATAATTAGTTAACTTCTATAAATTGATTCCTTCTAAGATCTCAAAAGAAAAAATACTTATCAGGAACAATTCTGATATACATCTGCAATACACTTGTTTGCACGCCATATCAAATTACTATAGCCTAAATTAATTTTATTTCTATTTCATTAATTAATCCATTTTCTCTCTAATATTTTTAACTGTTAAATTATATTTTTATTAAAATTTAATATTTAAGTAGAAATACTCACATTATCACATTTTACTAATAACGCTTATTCAGATTTTACAAATTCCAAAATTAATTTGCAGTTATGCAATAGTTCTCTCGTTTCTAAATGGCAATATTATTTTTAATTAATAGTTATGTTGTTTTGTTCAGTTAACTAACTTTCATCACTCCATTGTCATTAACAGATTTAAATTCCAAATCATATTCATCAGTTATTGTGTAAAGTACATATATTATTACTCCTGGGAAAGTGCTTTCCCATTTGCAATATTTTAGTACAAAAACACAAAATTAATGATAAATAATCATTCACCAATACATTAAAAACTTTGCCATTTCAGAAATCAAAAATTTCTAGCTTTTGTGTAGTTGAAATCTCTCCAGGAAGAAAGAGAAAGTTGATACACCTTGAGTAGCCACATTCATAAATGAACTGGAGGATGACTCAAAGACACTGAAAACCACAATGGCACATAAAAATGTTTGTAGGAAGAATTATTTTGGAAGATTTTGTGTTTAAGAATCAAAAAATCTCCTTTTTAAGTTGCACTGAATTAAATATTTAAATGAAATTTAAATAGCTATTCAAATAAAAATATTTAGAAAATATTTTATACAAAACATAGTCAGCAATTATAACACCAGGATCTATTTCTCTTTACTTTATACATATTTTTTAATTTAATAATGAAAAAATTGCAAAATGTCACAACAATAAACTTTCAAGAATTTAATTAAAAACAATAAAACAGGAAACAAGATAGAAATAAATAGTAAAAAGATGATAAACTAGCATTTTCTAAACTGACCAAATAAATACATTTTGTTTATAAATTTGCAAGAGTTACATTTTATTATTACATTTCATTATGAATTATCCTTCATATAAAGTTCTAATGAGAATAGAAAACATATTATTTAATTCCATATGGAATAACATTAATTTTTTGTGTGCTTATCATCACACAGAAAGTCATAGAAGAATTAAAATATAAATAGAAAATAATTTTGAAAAATATATTAAAAATATTTTGAATACATAGACTTAGATTTTATATACAAAAGTTATTTATAAAACAAGATTCAATAATAAAACTAAAAATCAAATGTTTAATTAATAAAGTAGAAAACTTGATTTTCATTTGTTGTCATAAAAATCATATAAGGAAAAAATAATAAATAATTATATAAAAATTACTGTAAGCTGTCATAACCATAATTTGACGCTATTCTATAATTCAGATAATAAATTGTGTATTATTGTGCGAATTTTGAAATTTTTAAGCTGGCTTTCTTCATTAAGAAACAAATACTACTTTTTCATATATAAATAAGATAAACCAAGTTTTCAGAATAAAACAGTTCAAACATTTTATTGTACATTTGAAGTTGCATTTCGTGTTCATTATTGAGCTGCATGATATAGCAGAAAAAAAATTATCCTTTTCTGAGTCTTTTGAAAATATAATTTAAAAGAATATTACAAAATAAATGCTAACAAACTTATATTATATAAATCATACATATAAATAGCCAGCACATAATTTGCTCATTTTTATTCCCAATGAATCAAGTAACATGTTATAAAAATAAATTATTTAGCAAAATGAGAATTTTATGGTTTATGCATAATCAAATTTAGTACTTTCTAGTTCAGATAGTATGTTATCAGAGTAAAGAGAGTAATGGAATAAATCTTTTGAATCTATAGGGATTTGCTGAATGGTATGCAAATTACTAAATTCAGATATTAGCTTTGTATGCATACTATTTTAATTTTAAAATATTGTTGATTTAAAAATTATTTCAAAGAAATTACTTATAAAATAAGTTTAAATTTTAAGAGAAACAAAATTAAAAATTAAGGGAATTTAATAACTTTTAGATGTTATTGATAAACAAGCTCACAATTAAAAAAAAGGACTAATATAGCGGATCAAAAATTAAATATAGAATATTTCATTTAAAATTCACTAATGATAGATGTCATTTGAAAACTTTCATGAACCATTTTTATGACTTCTATAAGTATTTGGAATACCCTGGAGAGTATTTAATTTCCATTTCTAAAAATAAATTATTTTTTAACAAGGGAAAAATTTGTATTCCATTAATTTTCTAAAATGGCAAATTTCACTGATAAAGGACATGCTACAAATATTATTTATGTAATGATACTTCTGCTATTTAAAATATCGCAAAATGCTTTCAAAGATGAGTATTTTTTATAAACAACAGTATTTAACAGCAACTATATTTGAAGATGTTGAAAGATGATAATGTTTATGCTGAAGATCAATGATTTGGTAGATTATCCCCTTTAATTAATGGTCTACATATTAATCAGTTCAAAGAATTGATATTCAATGAATTTTATTTGACAATAAGAAGTCTTCTTAAATCAAAAATATTTATGATTAGGTTTCTATCAAGTAATTCTAAGAGAACATAAAAAGTTGTGACATGTCATATCTCATGTTATTTTAAGAGCTATGAATCCATACCAAAAATAACATGGGGGGGATTTAGTAATTACAACTAACTATTCTTTTTTAAATATATTTTGATTAGTAACAGAGAACAATTCAACAGTAAAGTGAAGCTCATTTAAAGATGAAGCAATGTTAAAAAAATGTCCTCGATGTAGCATAGTAATCAAGGCAATGTTCACTTGAGTTTTAACTGTGCCTCACAAGTGTTTCATGTTGTACACTATGGTTAGGGGCTGTGGATGCCTAGTGGTTAGGGCATAGGCTTTTCATCCAGAAGGGCTGGGTTCAATTCTCAATGGTGCCAAAGATCTATTTAGTACATGCAATATATGTGCTGATTAAATGCGACAAATAGAAAGTTCTGTGGTCAGTCATTCAGCAGTTACCATGGGTTAATGGTATGGAAAAAATTTTCTCTCTTCAGATCAAAGTTAAAATTGAGGTAGTGGATTCTTTGTTGGAGCAATCTATTGAAGGAATCTTAGAGCAAAGACATGCTTTAATCTTCGTGGTGCTCTGGTTACAGGAAAAGTGTACTCTTCTGACTTAGTTAACATAGTTTGGCTTTTTGAAAGTGTCATAAATAACAAAAATAGTAGCATTATGATTGTTCAGAAAAATTTTGTGAGTGTTTTGCAGAATTTATGGTATTGAAAATTACTTGAAATGTGGTAACAAATTAATGAATTTTATGCAATGATATAGCACTTAATCACATGGCAGTTATTATTAGAATTTTGCCAATATATTTAACAAATAGGGCTCCACAATCATTGTACTTTTCTCATATGGCATCATGTAACTTCTTTTTCCAATGGTAAGAATTATGTATTATTCCATCAACCTTTTTGTCTTAAAAATTTGCAAATTTTAATAACTTTTTTTTAAATCTGTAGGAAAAGCAGAACAGTTTAAATCTTCATTATAACTAATAGATAAAAATACTTTATTTTTATGGTGCTAAATCACCTCATTAAATGATACTTTTTTTTGCAGAGAGGTCAGTGACATAATACGTAATATCCCTCTTTATAATCATTGTTCTGAGTTCATCAACTTGATATAAGAAATTTTGATGCTTATATTGAAAGGAATTTACAAAAAGTATTTCAAGGTATGTTTGGGGATTGGAAGAAATGCATTGAAATATTAAGGAGATTAAATAAATTTTAAATATTAATTTATAATAAATTTTAAAACTTCTTTAGTTTTTTTTTTAAAGCAGATTTTTAATCTTTGTGTACTTATTATAGGGTACATATTTTCTTTTTATTCTAATTAATTTCTTTAATTATAAGAAACTCATGATTAATCTTAAATTATAAAAATTGCATTTTATCCTTTCTTTCATCTTTTTAATATTTAACAATAAAATGTAATAAATTTTCAAAGGAAATAATAATCACAAATAACTGAGTTAATAATAATATGTATTATTCTTTTCATTCTTAAGATTAATTGAATTTAAAATAGTTAACCTAAAAGTTTAAAAAGAAATAGTAAATTTAAATTTAAAAGAAAAAAATTAAAATTGCAAAACAAAATCAGAAATAGAAACATGTTCTCATAAAAAAATTTTCTACATAGTCAATTGATTACTACTCAATAGTAATAAATATTTTTACGAGTTTATCAACTGTTTCATATACTATCTCTCTCAAGCTCTTTAACCAAAAAGTTTATTTGAAAATATTATTCATCATGAAAAATATTGTAATGTTCAATTATATTAAATGCAGCTTTATGCATGGCAAATAAACAATTGTTTGAACATTATCTAGTGTTACCATAATTTTTGTATGGAAAGAATATATTGTTTCATTTGGAGTTATATTTCATAATAGGAGTTTAAACCAAAAGTGATGATGCAAATCCACAAATTAATTTAGAAAAATTAATCGATTTCAAATGTTGATTTCAATATATTCTCTTTCAAAAGAATGGATGTCTTCATTTACATGTGTGTAAATGAGGTCCTCTGAAGTTGATATCCATACAAAGTTCTCACTAGGAGATAGGTGAGATCTTCACCTTTAGGTATGTATAATAAGTCTCATTTGACTATGAAGTTCTTGTTTGCAAGTGTGTAGGACTTCGGTTACAGATGTGTTTAAGGGGTCCTCAGGTGCAGGTATGTATGTGAGGAGGAGCATGTGCCTCAAATATTTCTTTATTTTCAAGTATTACTTTGCAACCTTTCTTACCTTTGAAAAAATTAAAAAATTTGAAATACTTTATATCACATGATTGTGAAAATCATATTTTAAACTATAATGATAACTTTTATAAAAATAGTCCTGTTGGTCTAAGGATATAATTTAGGTTTATTGTTGTCAGTGTATTAACACAGTCCTTGCTCTGCAATTTAGGCTAACCAATGTGTGTGATTGAGCATTTTTATCAACATAATGCAAGTCATACATTACTTATGCACAAAATACACAAACTACAAGCTCAGATATCACTAATTAAAAGAATATTGAGTGTTGGAAAAGTAAACAGGAATTATGATTTTTATAGTTGGGCATTAAGTCAGATTCTGGCTAATTTATCATAAAAATTGCTTCATTTTGAAACATTGATAACATTGTTTTGTAATTCTTTTAAACTGCAATTAACATTGATTTGAACTCCCTATAATATTGTTGATGCTGTAATGCAATCAATTTCAAGGATGCAATATTTCACTAAGCAACTTTTCTTGTTTCAAAAAAGAAACATGTGATTAATCCCTCAGAGGCATTGGATCTAAGAGTAACTGATTGGAGTTAAAAAAAAAAAAAATTGTTATATTAGATCCCTTTTTCTTTCATACTACCTAAGTACACTTTAAAAGAAAGAAATTTAATACTTTTCCAATATTCAAAAAGAAAATTATCTAATTTTGTGTATGTTTTTACGCTTTGCTCAACATGGTACTTATAAGTAATGAAAACCTTTATTAACTTCATAATGGAAGGGAATTTTTGAGCATTTAAAATTTAATTCAATCTTTTTCAGCTTATTCATATGTGAGATCTTATTTTTTAGGGCAAAACAATGTTTTGAGCAACACTATGAGGAAATATTGTTCATTTTTCAAATCAAATATTTGGTTTTGAAAGTAATGTACATGTATTTTACGAGAAGGTATCACCCAGAAAAGATGGTGGTTTTACACATTAGTAAATAAAAAACAAGCATAAAATAAAAAAATTATTTAAATATGAGAAAATCATATTTTATTTCTTTAGCAGCAACCACTTCATAAATTTATAAAATTATGGAACAAATTGCATGGATAATACAGTACCACACATCAAATAATTGATAAAATTCTTTACAGTTATATCACCAGTAAAAAAATATATTAAAATATACATTTGCTTATAAGTGCATTATAAGAGAATTAGTGCAGATTGAAAAACGTAAATATAATATTGCAAAAACATTGAAACTGTACTGTATGCACATATTATTTTTACTTACTACTTGAATTTTCTCATTTTCTAATTCTTTTTTATTCATAAGTGATTTTACTTTTTGTTTTGCATAAAAATATTCTTCATCACAGCCCATTAAACTTTGATTGTTGTATGTTGGAGGATAAGTCTAGGCATAAAAATGAATGATATTCAAAATTAGAAAACATGAAATGTTATTTAAAATATACAATTATAAATCTTATTGTTGAAATATTTGATGACTTTAGTATCTTGTTAAAGACACTAATTTCTAAAATGGAATTTCCATTGATAATAACAAAGTGATTAAATCACAATATATGATAACATTTAAGCTATAACAGAACACTTAAGAATATTGTACTATTATTATCCAGAAATGTTAAAATAATCAAATATTTCCATTATTTTTGTTGTATGTGAATTTAAACTATTATATCTGATCTTTATATATATCTGATCTTTTACTATATCTGATCTTTAGATCATAGGTTTCCACAAAAGATATAACTGAGTAAAAAGTAATTAAGAATCCTTGAAAAATAGGTAATTTGCTTATGTGCATTATATTATAATTTTCCTTACAGTCAAACATTAAAAAAGTTCTGTAAGATTTGTTGGCTTACTGTTAATAGTCAAAAATTCAATTGGAATGAAATTTTGACTATCTTAATTCTTCTTGTAATATGATCCAACAATATAGTAAAAATTAAACAACAAAAAAAATTACTTCAAAAATATTTCACATTTTATTACATGCTAAGCATTTTGTGAATTTTACAGAAAATAATATTAGACATTTAAAAATATTTCTACAAGAAATCTTTAAAAATATGCTTTATCTTAACATATTTTGGCAAAAATAAGTTATATGATCAACTTATTTTCTTATTAACAATTACAATTAAAATAAAAATAATTAATAAGATAAAAAATAGCATTTAAAGTGAAAATATTTTGTTCAAAATAGTTATTTTGAGTAATATAAATTGGCATAAGTTAAATTATTCAAATCTTTCATCAGATTATTTCTAACTATTTTCATTATGTTTAATTGTTTCACAATTAATAAAGCAATAATATAAGCATGAACCATTTATTAAATATTTTTTAAATTATCTTAACAAAATATTACTTTAATCAACAATTCAAAAAATACTAATAGAATTAGTTTGCATAAATGTGTATCAAATAATTTATTTTATTAGATAATCATTAATTTTATAGAAAGTAAATTTGATTGATGGAAGAATTTTTCATAAATACATACAATTTGATAAATAAAGGAAAATAACACTAATATAGAAATAAAATGTTGCAGTAATATTGTGTAATTAATTGAATATTATAATTAACAAAAATATCTAAAAATTATCAACATTAAAATATTGTTAAAATGCATTAAACAACTATAAAATATTTCTCAATTTTACATATGATATTAAATGACAAATAGAGCAAATTATCATTCATTCATACTTTTTGTTTCAACAAAATTTTAGTTTAGTTAATTATTGATATCACCGATAAAATATAAATTACCAACTGAACTTTAATGTTCCTTTAAAATGACTTTTATTTCCTTTTAAATTGTAATGTTTCAATGAAATTTTTTAAATGACATTAAATCACATATAACTAATTTTTATTAAAACTAAATTCCATTTAGAATGGAATAAATTATAAATGGATGCCAACGAAGTAAAGAAACTATTTTTAAAAGCTGTGCTGTTAAAATATACTGTTCCATCATGTGATTAAGGAGTGGTTTGCACAAAACTTATATTTTGTGTTTTTCTTTTTTATTCTTATTTGTTGTGAAAGATAAAAAAATTGTCTATAAATTTAAATTTATCACAAAAAATCAAACTACAGTTCACATGTTATTATTTTTTCAGTGGGAAAATCAGCAAAGTATCAGAAATATATTAGCATGATTAGTATTCTTCACAAAACTAATGTTACAGTTTCGAAATTTACTAAGACTGTAATATCATGTAAGTAAGAATAAAGTATAATTTCTTTTTCTTTTTACTTCATTTTATACTATTTTAGTAATCAATTAGATTATTTTATTAAATTTCATTAATATTCCATTCTTCACATTGGTGAATAAAAACAAATTTTTTATTTTTAAAATATATGATACTAAAATTTGGAGTAACAAGACTTGATATTTTATGGGATGTAGATGATATAAAAATATTTCCATATAACAGGGGGGTGGCCAAGCTCCTTGATAGTCTGAGCCATTTTTCAAAATATGAAATTGTTCAAGAGCTGCAATTGAATAAGTATTTAAAAAGTGTGCAAAAATGGCAAAATTTTTTTCACGGAAAATATATTTATTAAAATCATGTGAATGAAAGTACAAAATTTTATGTATTGAATTTAAATATCAAAAATTAAACACACTTATTTTACTTCTCTTCATAATTCTTTAAAATATGGTGACAACAGTCCTCAATAATTCATTGAGATGTTGATTAGTTAATACTGATTGGTGATTGGATTTCACGAATATTAAAGTGGAATAAAATGATTCACATAAGTATGCTGTTCCGAATATTGAAATAATTAAATAAACAGTCTTTTTTAACTCAGGATACTTCAATTCTGGCACAAATTTCCAAAATTCAGTAATCGGCGTCGATTTATATTTTAATTGTAGATGTTGATCTGTTTGCATCTTTATTAATTCTGATTCTCCAGAAGCTTTTTGGTTTATAATTATATTAGAAATGGAAAAGTCACCTTGAATCATGCTTATTTCAAATGGATTCAGAATAAAAAAATTAATAGATAATTTAAAATATTTCAAGTCTTGAAACCTATTTTTGAATTCTATCAATATTTTTTCTAGCTTTAGTATATACCCATTGATTTTTTTGTTTAATATTGAAACAAATTCTTTTTCTGAAATGACAAAATGTTTTATTATTAATGACTTTTTGAAAATGTTATAACTTAATTTGAAAACCAAATATACACTGTGAAAGGTCAGTTATTATTTTATCTTACCCCTGCAACTGTAAATTTAGTATTTTCAAATGTTTTATGACATCAATCAAATACATTATGTTTTGTAACCACTCATCATCATTTAATTCCGAATAGTTTATTTCATTTTTTTCGAGAAATGCAATTACCAGATCAAACAAATCTACAAATCAATTTAATACATTGTAGCTAAGTAAATATTAAACAATCTGAAAGAAATTAATACCATTTGGAAGATCTTCATTTTTAAATTCTTGCAGGAAATTTGTCTATTTTTTTTTTTTTTTTGCATTGATGCGAATGTAATGTACAATGTGTAACACTGTTTTCATAACAGGATATTTTATACATATTGTAACGAGAAGTTCTCGGTGAATTACACAGTGAATCGGTATTAAGTATGGGATTTGAGAATCATCTCTTAAGAGAGCAATAAGGTCGATTTGTTATCCAGCATTGCTGGAGCTCAATCAGTTGTAATGCTTAGGAGTTTACTAAGAGGCACATCTAAAGTTTTCATTATGCAATCTAATTCATTTTTAATAGTGACACCACAGGTTAGCTATTGAAGTTCTACTAAACCTAATAATTCTTCTTTAACAGCAAAGTCAGGTGAAACAAAACATAAAAAATGCCAATTGCAGAAGATCTGAGATAATAATCGATTCATCAAGTGCTAAGCTGAATGCAAAACAGTTCTTCAAATCATTTTTTAAATTTAATTCAAGAGTTGTATTAATTGCAGTTATGTGTAATTTAATTGTGTGTCTCAAGATGAGAATTTGCTAAAAAACTTTGAGCAATTCTGCATTATTTGGATCTAAAAACTCTAAATATATCTTCGAAGTTTTTTTCCCCCCTTCTCTAAATTAATTTTTTTCTATATGCGCGTTTTGCATGAGCAATATTACAGGTAATAACAAAACTGGCTTCAGACACTTTGAGAGCTTGACTGATAAGGGTTATCAAAATTGACTGTTCTTTATTTAAATTTGATTTTAAACAAGCAAGTTTATCTAACTTTAATTTGGAATTTGGTGGATATTGATTACAATACTAAGGATGATTGGTTTCATAATGTCAATATAAACTGCTACCTTTATAATTTTTAATTGTAGTCTGTAGACTGACACATAATACATAATGCAATAATACATACTGCTTTTTTCTGTTGTTGTCAATAAAAAAGAAATTCTCCTCCCACACATTAATGGAACTTCTATTTTCCTGCTCATATTTTCTTTTTTTTTATTTTTGTTCTTTGTTATCATATTCTTAAAATAACTGCAAATAGGTAAAAAATTTAGAAAATACTAGTTTTATGTTATTAAAACAATAATAACATGTGTTACATACTACAAAACAAATTATAGTTAACTTACCAAAAATTTCAGATTGCAAATTTTATCTGTAGCAAGAGTGATACAAATTGTTTCCTCCAGAGCGCAATGTCAACTGTACGTTGCTATTAAAGTTTACAAATTGAAAATTGATCTGGTGTAGGTCGATTACATACTATATATGTTTGTTCGCACAGTTTTTAATTTCATTCTTAACATGGACAAAAATGAAATTTGTTACAACATTGCACTTAGTCTTTTATATTTGTTGTCAATTGCTTAAGATATTTTAAAATACACATGGAACGATAGTAATTTTTTTAAATATAATAACTCAAAAATGAAAAGAGAACTTGGGTACATTTATCGAGAGTGACAAACAATCCTTTAAAGAGCTGCAGGTTGGCCACCCCTGCAATATAACAATATCCTTTTACAGTGAATTTCTCTCATCAATGAATTTTTTTCAAAACACAAATATTAAAGTTACAAAAAATTTAACTGAAAACGTTTTATTTGGTACATAGTAAAAACACATTTATAATAAATTTTTGCAAGATATTCTAGCAAAGTAAATTACTTGGTTAACAAAGAAAGAAAATGACTTCTAGAATTAAAATAATAAAAACATGCACAAATGAATAAATTACTTTTTATTTGTTACTAGTCTTAAAATTTTGAATTTTGTACAAGTAATTTATTCATATTTGTATGTATTTATACATTCCATATTTATATTAGATAATTTTGATAAAATCAGGATTTTTTGGGAGATTATACCATTATAAGTCTCAAAGATTCTCTAACAATTGTGTACTATTTATATGATTTAATAGATAATATATTTTAAATATAAAACTTGAATGAGCGTTGCTAAATGCAAAGAAATTATACAATAACAAAAGTTTTTAGGTTTCTATTAAACTTTCATTAAAATGTTAAATATAATAATAGGTAAGTTAAAGAAAGGAATAACTCTTTTTCATTAATTTATTGGACAAGACAAACAGTAAATTTGCTATTTAAAACTTTATAAAAATATTTTCCATTACAATGCCAGAATAATTAAATGAATTTTATGCTGGAATATAAGTGATTAGTTCAATGTTATTTTACAAATTTATATTACTTTGCAATCATAAATTGTTCATAAAAAATGATAAAATTTTCCCTTTAAAATATATTAGATAATTAATAAGATATCTACCTCATAATTCTGAAAATCATTTAGTAATTGGTAACAACTTTTGCAATTCAATCAAGCTCAATAATTATTCAATAACATACAACAAGTTTTATAAAGTCTGGAGAAAATCATTTGTCTGAAAAATCATCCATTTTATAATTCTACACTTCTACTTCCAGATATATATATATATATATATATATATATATATATATATATATATATATATATATATATATATATATATATATATTATATAAATCCCTTCCCATTATGTACAATAAAGTTAAATTGATATGAAAGAAATCCACAATTTCAAACTTGTTTTTTGGAATAAAATTTCATAAAGGAAGAGTATGAAGAAATTAAAATAATGCAATCCTACTATATGAATACAGATTATAGGAATTGGGAACTGAACTACATAAAATACAGATCAAGTTTTTGTTTACTTTGTGAAATTGAATTGAGTTCAAAAGACAATTTCATAAAACTAAAACATTTTTTTAATAAATGTTTTTATTATTTTAAATATAATGGTAAATAAGTAAGTGATTTTATTAAACACAATGGATATTTAAAGCTACTAGATTAAAATTTAAATTTATAGTATAAACTAATAAATTTAAATAATATTTACATGCATCTCTATATTTTACTATTAATAAAATTTTTCCTACAATAAAATTCAAAATCAATTGATTTCTTTATAAATAGGCTCCATTTCAATATATAGACACAATATTTAAAGTGCATTCTTAATATCTTTAAGTTTGGTTTACAGTTATTTTTGCACACTAGGATTAAGACTGGGACCTAAAGTTTAAACTGTATTCCGAATACTGAAGCCCAATATGGTATTCAAATTCAAACTGTGTTGAGAATAAACTGTGTCAAAAGGTCACAGCACTAACCATTCCTCTACTAGCGCAGCTTCAGTGTTTATGAAAAAAATAAATTAACAAAAAATTTGAAATGAATTACAAAATAAAAATTTAATCATTTTATATACCTGATATATTATTAACTTCAAATCACATGAATTAACTATCCACTTACTTCTAATGCTTGCATTTTTGTTAAAAGAAACTGTCCCTCTTGAATTTGACATTTCTCCTCAAAAAATTCATCAAATTTCTTACAGTACAGCAATTCTAAATCCATTTCTTCCGCAAGTCTGAAAGAATAAGAACGATTTCTTGTTAAATATCGCATTATGAAAATTATGCTTCCATGGGCATAGCAGAAGTTCATCAAAGAACTGATGAAGCACAGGGTAAAAAGATTCTTCTACTTCAAAAGTTTTCTCAAATCAATAATTTAAAAGAAAATAAAGAGGTAATATCATAAAATAAAATTTAAGCAAAGTGAAAAACAGCAACTTAAATTGATTCCATCAATAAATACATTAACAAGTTAAACCTTTTAACTTCCTTAAAAAACATTAACATTACATGATAATTAATTATATTTATGCAATTTTTTAAAATACCCTTTATTGATACAATAATATTTAAAAATATCGTTTTATAATGAAATTGCTTCATTAAATTAGTTTCTGCATAATTAAAATTCATTTGACTGCTTATGAGTAAATGATACATGCGAGAGAATGTGCAACAAATTATGGATATGAGTTCATTTGCAAAAGTCGTGAATTCTGTAAGATATCATAAATGGTTCTTACATTTTGAAAAGCTTATGTTTTAAAAACCAAACTGAAAGATAAGTGAAAAATTCAACATGTGTGTAATCAATTGTGGCAGCATTCTCTCTTTGATCAAGTGAGGCCATACAAGATTAGTACCTTTTGATGGACAACTTAAGCATTAAGTCTTTTATTTATTGCCTTAGATAAAAGATCCATATGTTGCAAGGGAGGAAACATGATTAAATAATTCCCTATCCTGACAAATATGTATGCAAGAGTTTACACAGATTTCTAAAAATCAAATTCCACATGTTTTCTAGGAGTCAAATCAAAGAACTTCCAGGAGGTATACACATTTATATTAAATAATATCTTGTTCTAAACCAAATTTGCATATATTATGTATATGCAACATTTTTCAATTATATTTGTAAATAATAGAAATAAATAAATTTAAAAATTACAATTTTTTTATTTAGGTTAGAATTATATTCAATGAATATTTTAAAAGCCTTCACTTAATTTACAGTAATTTTTTCAATTAAATAATCAATATTCTTTACATTACTGAACTATACATTGTATAAAACAATAGGTTATTTTTGAGTCTTTAAATATCTTCATTAAATACCTATTTATTAATTTATTGAATACTTCAAGACAAGTGTAACATGAGGGTTCCCAAGCTTATTCAAGTCGTGATATCCTTAGGAGAATTTTTAGAATTATCTCCCGGTTCCCTTTTCCTAAAAAATTTACTTGTAGTATATTATGTAGTATGTATTATGTGTAATATGTATATTTTATATTTGTACAACTCTGAAGAAGAAATTTGAGAAATATTAAGGAAAAAAACATAATTAATGCAAATCGCATTTAAAAATCATGTGAGGACTTTATTTATAATTAATGAAAAAACATTAAATTTTTAAATTCGTTTTATTTTAAATTTTTAAATTAGGAAAAACATAAAATTTATTTAACAGTAAAATGACATTACAAATATTCTCATTACCAGTGTTTTGTTTTAGTGTGATGGGTGAGCCTGCTGTTTACTGCACAGTTGTTCAAATAGCAGAATAAAGCCTGACACTGCTACTCTCATTTCTCTTTCAAAGTTAATTTTTGAATAATACTTGTTATTGATAACAGCAATTGCTGAGATTCTAGTTTCACAAAGATATAAAGCTGCAAATGGAAAAAGAACCTGCATTGCTTTTGCACTTAGAATAGGGTATTAGTTTTTAATATTCAAAACTCTGCCAACTTTAAATAAGTGATCTTTGCTTTCAGGCTTTTGCTACTTGATAACTCAATTAGTTCTTGTGAAGTGAATTCATTTGGAGTTTTAACATGGAATAGATCTGTTATTGATGCAAACTTCTTATGGGAAGGACTCTGAGAACCAGTTAATCAGTTGCGAAAAATGCTTTGTGAAAAATGTCAGCATAAAATCTGAAAGTTCGTTTCCATTACAGACCATGTACTGCTACAATACAAGAACAATCTTTGTCTCCATTATCCTCCATTTTTCTTTTTAACATCTATAGATCTTAGTTTTCATTCATTCTTGGATGAATAACTCCTCTTTTCAAGTTTCAATACATGAATATTATGGCCCTGATAAGAAACATTCAATGCATTTAGTTCTTTTCACAAAAGTAGCTGGTTTAAGCAGGAAGTAGGAAACTGTAAAACTGTTGACAATCATATGATAATTTTCTTTTAAGAAATTGTAAATTTCTTGTCGGAGCTCAAAAGTTTGAATAGTATGCTGCCATGTGAAAGCCAACATGAATTGCAGTAATATATAAAGAATGCGTGCTCTACCCCCAAATCCTTACATAGTTTTTGGAAAAATTTGACTTTAAATGGCCTAGTTTTTTATGTGGTTTATCACATTTATTACAATTCTAGAAAGAAGATTCAATGGCAGACTCAATAATTTTGATGCAAATACTTCTTGGTGAATGATGTAATGAATCTACAAACAATCCAGGGCTTGCAACAAATCAGTGCCTTTAAGCCTTCATATTGAACAGTATTCATTGAGCAATATCAGTGTACACACCAGTTAAGCATTATCAGTGCACTTTGTCCAATCCAAATCATTTTCCATCGTAAATGTGTTAAGGCTATGGAACATATTATAAGCCATTGTCCTTCCAATAATGCTTTTACAAAACAGAAGGTCTTCAATGAAATGTGCATAGCTAATGAGATGTACATTTTTATTGGAGCTGATGGACTCATCCAAATTTATTTCCTTTCATCTTTTTTATCAAATGATCATTGAGATTTCAAGTCATATCCTATATTCTTCTTTTAAATATCCACCTTTAAGAGTACCTCAATACGATTGAATACATTATAAAATATATTCAATATAATAGTTATTAAGGGTTTTTTGGTAAATTGGTAATTAAAAAAAAGAGAGAGAGAGAGAGAGACTGGTGTGATTTTAAATTTTGTCCATATTTTCTTTTGATATTTACTTACTACGTTCATTATAAAGTATAAAATATTTATTGCGATTTGTTTTAAAGTAAGCAGGAACATCCATCATACTAGGAATATTTAATGCTAAAAATTTGAAATACTTAAATCATTTTTTAATTGCTTTGTTTTTACAGTATTTTATTTTATTATGATTAATTAATAAATCTTTCATAATTTGGATACAATTGAAAATTTCCTTTTGCTAACAATGTACGTTTTATGTGTTTTTAGATCATAATTTTTTTATAAATATATTTAACAGTTAAAAGTTAGTTTGCTTTTTAGTTAGTTTTCTATCCCTAGCAGGAGAAGAATTCAGAGGAGACCAGAGGGATACTTAAGAAGAAAATCAATCCAGCCATTTCTAAAATCCTGAAAGTTTGTAAAAGTGGCGTCTGTATAGAGACGCAAAACTCAGAAGACTTGCATAAGCTAATTGAGGCAGTACAGAAGAACGATGCTGTTTCTGAAGTGGTCAACATTCAGAAGCCTGATAAGAAGAAACTGCGCATCATCCTCTATGATGTTGACAAGGACATTAGCAGAGAAGAGATTGTGGCCAGCAGATAAAGTCTCAGAACCAACTGGATGACCAGGTTGAGATCGAACCAGTCTTCAGCTACCAAAGCAAGCTTGGCAACAACTAGGTCCTGGCAGTGAATGGTGATGCCTTCAAAACTATCAAGGAGAAGAAAAAACTGTATGTTGGATGGACCAGTGTGAGGTTTCGGGAATACACGAAGGTTACCCAAGTGTCTCTGTTTCGGCCACCATGCCAGATTGTAAAGGGCAGGAAACGTTATGCAAATGCGGAGAGAATCATCTAAGCAAAGATTGCAAGAATGAATTAAAGTGTTGCAATTGTGCCAATTTCAATAAGAGTGGGAAAACAAAAGTAAGCACTGGTCATGATGCAAGAAGCAAGTCCTGTTATATTTATGAAAAGGAGATCAACCACCTCATCATGAAAACTGACTATGGATCATAAGCAAAAAGACCAAGTTCTAAAGCTGAATCATCTAAATCTACATCATTCTAGAGCAGCGAACCTTCAATACGCTCAAGACATTAAATCCCTCAACGTTGACATTGCATCAATCAACAACCCATATACATACCAAAAGATCATCACTGGCTTTCCTCTTGACTATTTCATCATTGCTTTTCCTGATCTTCAGGTGGTTGATGTTGCCAAGAAATCATTATTGATCAGCCCAGTCCTGGTCAACAATGAAATTGTCATCGTCAAACTTACAGCAAAAAATTTCGAACTTTTCATTTGTTCTATTTATAACTTTCCTTCCTGAAGAATCCGGTATTCACTTGAACCACGTGAAGCTCAACTGGCCAAACATTCCTCGAAAAAGTGGCTAATCTTTGGCAATTTGAATGCAAAGTCTTCAACTTGGAGCCCAGACTGAGAGACCAAAGAGGTGAAATACTCATGGACTTCTGCACAAGAAAAAACCTGGTGGTTGAAAATGATGAAAACAGCAAACCAAGCTTCTCCAGTACCATAGGCAACAGCTGGATTGACATGCTTCTTACTAGAAATCTGGATGATGATGATGAAATCAGAGACTGGACTATTAGTGACAACTTTATTGCAAGTGACCACAAACTCATGATTTGTTCCTCTTGAACTTGAAAAAGTCCTATATAAGTCAAACAAGAGATGGAACTCCTGAATTTTGGACTGGGACAAATTTTCCCTGAACCTATCCAGTTTTTCTGAAGAATTCCTATCATTAAGAACAAAGATGTTGATGATCTAATCCCAAGGGTTGAATCCACACTCCTGGAACTTTGCAGACAGCATAAGATGAAGCATGATGCTAAGCACAAGTACAACAACTATTGGTGAGTACAGTAAAGTCAGAGCACTTCGTAGAAGATTCCAGAAGGAAGCTGATCTAGACATTCGGAAATCCAAGAAGATAGACTACAAATTAGCTGCCTCAAAATACAGGATAAAAATATACTCGATCACAAGCAGAAGGCCTTTCGAATACCTTAGCTCTGTTTCCAACTCGAATGCTTTAGGTGGACATTATAAAGTTATTAGGGAAAAGCTCAAACGTCCGGCAGTTACTAACCTGGTTCTGCTCGACAATGGTGGAAAAACCCTGATGCCACTGCATCCATCAATGCTATTTTGAAGCACCACTTTCCCACAATTGGAGAACGTACTGACAACGACAATGACTACGACTCAAATCTCAACGATCCTCCCTTCACTGAGTATGAGGTGCAAGCCACCAATAAGGAAATGGATCCTAACAAGGCTTCTGGTTTCAATGATATATGCTTAGATGTCTACACTGAACTTTTAACAACTAAATTTTAATTCTTGAAAGTACTCAATGCCCATCTAGAACTTAATACCTTCCCCAAGTTCTGGAAAATAGCCAAAGTTCTCATCCCAAAGGAGGGAAAGGATTTGAAATACAGAGACTCCTACCAACCCATTTGCTTATTGCCTGTGTGAGGAAAGATTCTGGATAAACTTGTAATGACACAATTGAGCTACCACTTCTCTTCCAACTTGTTTCTTAGTAGGTTCCAGTTTGATTTCCAGGGTTTCAGTTTGATTTCTGAGAAATGGTGAACAGGATCCAGGATCACAGACAGCACAAAATCTTTACTTGCATGTTCTCATTGGACATTAAAGGGGCATTTAACAGCGTCAGATGGAAGGAAATCCTTCAAATCCTCAGAAGGTATAATACCCCAGCAAATCTTTACAGATTAGTTTGCTTTTTTTAAGAATAGAGCCTATCTTGATAAATCAAAGAAGTAAAACTCCTATAATATCGGCGTCCCTCAGGGCTTTAGCCTGGGACCCCTTTTATGGCTCCTTATTGCCAATGAACTTCTCATTCAGGACTTTGGAATGGATGTCCCCTGCCAGGCATTTGCTGATGACATGGCAATTCTTCTCCATTCAAAGTCCTACTTTAAGTTCTTTAAAATGGCGATAAAACCTATGAAAATAGTGTAAGACTGGACCAGGAAGTTTAGACTTTAACTTGGTCTCAATCGATGCAATTATATTATATTTGTTCCACACAGGGACATCACCAGGAGACCTGGTATTACCATCTCTGGTCACAGAATCTCCTATACCTCTGAAGTGAAATATCAAGTAATCCTCCTAGATCCCAAACTGAGCTGGTTTCTGCACTTGAAATGGATCAAGGTCAGAATAAACAATTTGCAAAACAAACTTGCGCGAGTCACTAGGGCCACATGGGGACTCAAACCAGAGATTCTCAAACTGACATACACCTGTGTTATTGAGAGCATAATCCTGTATGGCTGCCAGGTGTGGTACCAGGACACTGTCCGCATCAATAATAAGTTGCAGCAAATAGAGAATTGCTTTACTTACAGTTACCAAGTCTCATACAACCATCTCTACTAATACCCTTCAAGTCCTTGCTGGCTCCTTTGCATCTGAAGGCAGATTCCTATAAGAAACAATTGGAGCTGTGGAATTATGGTTCGACTATTAGTGTTAGCGAAAGAAACTGGTCTTCCAAGAATGGTAGGATTCATACTTTGAGGAATGATCATCCCTGGACGCATATGCAAAAGGAATGGTCATTTATTCCTAACCATCTTGACCATTTTGCCTACACCAATGGCTCCAAGATTGAAAACAGAGTAGGCTGTGCCTCCATTAATGTTTGCAATAAAATTGTGATCTGGAGCACCAAAGTCCGACTGAATGATGATACAACGGTATTCGAAGCGGAAGCTTCTGCAATTCTTCTTACCATGAAATATGCTCTGGAACATAACTTTCTGGTCTGCTGTATCCACACAGACTTTAAATCTATGCTTTCGGTCCTCTTTGCTACAGTCATCAATAGTGACATCAGCAACATTAGGGAGATTCTCACGAACAACCCCCAGACTTTATATTTCACTGGGTATAAGCACATGTGGGCATCCCCTTCAATGAGAAAGTGGATAAAGCCGCCAAAGATGTAACCACAAATGAGGATGTTGGAATAACAGTCTGACTCAGTAGGAAACAGCTTATCACCCTCATTAATGAAGATGAACTGCACAGATGGCAACATCTCTGGGAGTGCTCCACCAAGACCAGGACACTCTATTCATTCTTTCCTAAAGTATCTTGAAAAAGAATCTCTGCAGACTTCCACTTCAACCAGATCCTCACTGGTCATGGTTCATTTGAAACCTATAGAAGACGCTTCCTTGGACAAGAGGACACCTACCCACATGATGGAGACTCAAGACATCAATCACCTCATATTTGACTCTGAGCACTACGCTGATGTCAGGACATGCCATTTCCCAAGTTCTGCCAGAGCTAGTAGAACCCCACAACTCATCTCCAACAAAAGCTTCTGGAAGGAGATCCAGGAGATTCTACTACAAGAGATGCACTACCAACTTGCTGGCTGACTCCATGTCTTCTGTTCTCTGTACATATGTGAAATATCTTATCAACATTTAATCTGGTATCATACTGTTTTGTAAACTTGCTTGTATTTAATTATTATAGGCCAGATTGGTCCCCCTCTTCCAGTCAAAGTGAGTTCCAATGAACCTCTCTCTCGCCCTATCACTTTGGGACTTTTTTCCATTGGTTTGGGTCATCCCACCATTTTCTGGGAGTTTTTTTGGTCATTTGCCGTTTGCGACCACCTGAACCTTGGCTATGGCCTTGTGATGCCTCTGTTGACTGGATTATGCAATGACGAATCACTCATCGCATACCTTCCGGTGGGTTGGTGTTCCATTCAGAATTATGACTAAAAAGAAAAACAAAGATTGATATGCATGGATTTGATTTCTAATTTCTTTTGCTTACTATTTATTAGGGTGTTTCCAATTGTTCTTTTGGCTTACATTTCTCAGTATAAATATCAAATTTTTTACTAGCTATTTTAACATCCTTATCAAATTCAAGAATGTCATTACATACTTTGAATGATTTAATAATTATTGTCTTCACATAAGGAATAATCATACTCGGAGTTTACAACTTAAAGTGGATACTGAACCATTATATTCATCCTATTACAAAGAAAAATCGGGATTCTAACCCAAGAGTGGTTGAATTGAAGATCAGAGCACTAGCCTTTCAGTCATTGCCAATTTTGCATTAATAAGTTTTTTTCCTTTAAATCGATCAAATTTGAAATTTGCATTTTTGTAAGCAATTTTTTTATTAATTAAGGCATGATTAATCTCAGTCAGTTCTAAAAACAAATAAGCTAACAATTGATAAAATACATTAATAACATAATACAAAAAAAATCAAAAATGGATGATAAGAATTTGTTAGCAGTTATAATTTTTAAATGATCTTATAGAAAAAATGTATACAAAGGTGACTATACCAAAAAAAAAAAATCATAGAAACAATTTTATTAGAGTAAATCATTTAAATTCTGACATGTTACAATTCACAAAAATTTTTTGAAAAATAAACAATTCATCAGAAAAGCGTTTTTTGCCCATATTCACTATTTCTTTCAGCAAAAACAAATTTGTCTCCATCATATTTTCATAATAAGAGTAAACATCGTTCACTCAAAAATGAAGATCTTCCTTAAGAAGTAATTCAAATGGCACTATTTTAAAACATTAAACAATGCTTCAATATTTTTTTATGTTGCTTAACTAAATTCTCCCAAACTTCCAGGCTTTGAATTTTTGATAAGATCAATATATGATGCTCATTTACATTTCGATCTCAAGTAATTTACACCTATAGCAATGCCAAAAATAGTATTATTTTTTTTAATTCTGAATATCTATAGTGCAATTCTCATAATTTTGCATTGATTTTAAAATTTATATACAGGTGAAATAAAAAAACAGCGGATATATGTCTTTTGAACTCTAATTCAAACAAATTTCTAAAATGTTTCTATGTTATAAGTAGTAATGGGCTTGCAAAAGTGGATTCCGAACCACTACAAATATCCATGCCCAAGGTGGGATTCGAACCCACGAATTGTTGAACCGAAGGCAAGAGCACTAACCATTCGGCTACCAGCTCGGCTTAAAGGAATTTAAGAAACATTGTGGAAAATAAGGATTTTAAAAAACTTGTAAGGCCTGTGCTCCTTGTTGTAAATAACGTAAGATTAGCAGAAACAAATATTTAGTCAATGTAGAATGCAGGAATGTATAAAATACAATATCACATTTAGTAAAATGACACCTTATATGGAAAGTGTGTATTTATTATTGACAGAGATTGTTTGCCTATAAATAAATATCAAATTAAAATGTCATTTTATTAGAACTTCTATAAAACTGTAAGGCAAATGTAATAATTTACTTTCTATTATAGACTGTAGGTCAAATAGTTAAACTAATTATATTTCAAAACAAAAAAATATTCATTTCAAATATATAATTAAGGAATTCCATTTTGAATACAAAATATACAATACTGAAGTATTCTTTTTAAAAATGTATTTTTAAAAAGCATAATTATGTATTTCTTTTAACATAATTAAACCTGGTTTTAAAGATCTTTATTAAAAATACACTCTTTATTAAAAATAAATAACTTTAAATTAACATTTTCTTCTCAAAAATAAATTACAAATTTATAATTATTACATTAATGTAAAAGTATAGCAATGTTTTACATTTATTGTTATCATGAACTGATCAACAATTACAATAAAAATATCTTTATTACAAAATTAAAAAAAAAATGCTCATATATATATATATATATATATATATATATATTACTTTTAAAAAAAACCCAATCAACTGTTTAAAAACTTATTAAAGGAGTTTGGGCATAAATAATATGATTGTTTTAAGATAATTTAATTGAGAATAAATTATATGATTAAATCAAATAAATGAAAGTAAAAATAATGATAGTAAAATGGAAAACTTAAAACAAAATTATATGAATATCTATATAAGTAAAAGTAATAAATAAAACTGCAAATAATAATACTAACAATAATAATGTGAAAAACTACAGAATTGTATTAATATTTATAATATTAATGGTAATTTTTTAAAGTGACATGAATAAATTAAAATTATTTAAAACCATAAGAATTAGCAAATTTTTTTTATAGTTTTGTGCCTCTGGCAACAGTTTATGATGACATTTATTTTTATTTATTACTATCTATTCTTTTTTTTATATACATAAAAGAGTAGCTTTTAAGAAACTGGGATTTTCTCTAATTTTATTACAAATAAGTCTTACAAGATTTTTAATGTTTATAAATAAGTTTATGAAATGATTTTTATTAACTAATATAGAGTCCAATGGTCCCTTCTAAACAATTTCTTCAGTCAAAGAAAATGTTACCATATTAAATTTTTTTTTAAAAAATATTGTAGTAACTTACTTCAAAAAAGTAGGAAAATAAACTAGAAATTCAGGGCAATCTACCACACCTTCAAGATGAAAGTCATACTTTGCTCCAAACAGACAAGGTTTATTTTTTGAAGGGAATGTAATAGAATAAACATCATTTCCAAAACTACAACCTTCAGCTTCTTCTAATCGCTTCCTATAACATGCAAAGCAGGAATTGAAACACAAAAAATTAATAAAGAATTACAACATAAATAATAAGTATCAATTAAAATGATTTAAAGCAAATTATAATAAAATTTTAATCAAAACTCAAAATTAAGCTCACATTGTTATTGCAAAATATTTTCTATACAATGAAATTGCTATCTTATTACAAGAATTTTTTTCAAGTTTTTTATTTCCAATGGTGGAAAAAAAACAAATAGAAACAGCAAAAAACATAAAAGACCGAATCATTCCAAAAGTCCCCTTGCTCATCAATATCTGGCAATCTCACAGTCAAGTTCGTGGAGTGTGCTACAGAATGGAGACTTTTATTATTCATAGGTTCATTAGAGTCACATAGTCCACAATTAGGATAGAAAAATTAACTATGTAAATGCTATTTGTGTTGTCCTAAACAGTCGTGATCTGCTAGAAGTTGAAAGAGGTCGATATCATTTTGAAGAGGCGTATTTGGTATTACTTTTATCTACACCCACTCCCCAGTCATCTACACCCTCCAATTTTTATTCTTTATACTTTCGCCTAGGTATTCTTTTTCATCATATTTTTTATGTATAGTTTCATAGAATGGTATGATAGTCTACAGCAATTTAGCTAGGCAATTGCGTGTATGTGTTTCTTTCTTTTTAAGATCTTTTATTAATGGCACTTTAAATTAAATCATAATTTCAGAATTCTAAGGAAATTTACTTATTTATTTGAAATGAATTCATTTATTATAGACATAATTAAGCACAATATGCCTTTGAAGACTATGTATGTTTTGTGATTTGTTTTGTAAGAAATAAACAGCTTAAGATTTCTAGATCCAGAGTTTGATACAAGTCAATCTGTATTGAATGTCAATGAATTCATTCTATTTCAGAAAAAATATACTATCACAAAACATCTCTATTTATTCTTTTAATTGTAAATAGTATATTTTTATAAAAATTAAATGGGATTAAATTTTAAATAAAACAATTTTTCAAATTTAAAAATACATTAATGGCATGAATACCTAAAATAAATATTTTTTATTGATTATTTCAATAAAATAAATTTCAAAATATTTTATCTGATGTTATTTCAGTTAACATTAATAATTTTATATTTAATTTAGTCATAATAATTACTTTTAAACTCCACTGACCAAATAGTTTTTTTTTTTTTTTTTTTTAAACATTTTATATAATCATCTCAAAAAAGTTTTTCTAAATCAAATAAAATTTATTTTGTAATGAATTTTCATTAACTGCAACCAAATATTAATACATATTTAAATGAATTTAAATATAGAGAAACTATACTTTGTAGTACAATTGATAATATTAGTATACATATATAATTTGTTTGATTATAAAGTTCATTGAATATGAATCAAACATGAAATATCAATTTAATTGACTAATATTAAATACTAATTTTTATTACAACTTTTAATTTAAAAATAAATATATATATATATATATATATATATATATATATATATATATATATATATATATATATATATATATATATATATATATATATATATATATATATATATATATATATATATATATATATATATATAGTTTTAATGAGGAAGAACTGGTTTTATAAAATGAAACACATTAAAACTTGCTTTAATAATAAAACCAAACTCATAATTTGAATTATTTTTATTTTCTAACAATATCTAAAAATACTGAATTTTCGAAAGTATTTTTTAAAATATTTAGAAGTATTTCAAGCATAAAATACTATTAAGATTTTAGAATTCTAAAATTTTTAACATTAAATTTGAATTTCGTGTTCATACAGAACACTAAAATCTAATTTAATGTTAAAAAAACATGGTTTTCCAGGGGCTGATGGTATTTAACAGGGTGTTGAATTTTTTTCTTTCTTTTCAGGACAATATTTTCAAGAGATCAGAGGACACTTTTCAAAACAAATTTCAATAATTAAACAAAATTAATATTTCTTTTACGTTAATTACAAATTAATTTCTATATTATAAATGCAACACTTTTAAGAAAGCAATATGCAATATTAAAAAAATTATTAAACTATATTTAACATTTTTAAAAATTAATAAATTTCATGCTGCTTTAAATAACAGTAAATTTATGTACAATTAAATAATGTTTATTTTGAACAAGATGTATTTTTCTGCTAATTAAATACCAAACTTTTGCAGCTTATCAATGATAGATGCAATTTCTGCATTACCAGCAGACAGCATCATCTGTCCAACTTATATATATATATATATATATATATATATATATATATATATATATATATATATATATATATATACATAACATCACTTATAGCATATGCAATTTTCTATGTTGTATTATCCAGAAGTTTTTGTAGTGCGCACTGATTATTAGGCAGTTTTTTCTTTCTTTGTCAAGTTTATTAATCTTTTGAAGGTATTGTTTACATTTTTTTTTCATAAGCAGTTGATATGTCTTCTTAACATATTTTTTTCTTAAACAATTGTGTCACATCTTTTGATTTTTCCATGTGATACATATTCTGCAAGAGATTTCTTAATACATATTATTTCTTTGATAAATGGAATGGACAATACAAGATTGCAACACATTTTTGAATGATATCATAACAAGCATATAAAACACTGAACTTCTCCTTTGTCACAACAGAATTGTTTGTCAAAAACCTCTCTTTGGTTAAGAATTTACATTCAATAAAAACAGAGCAGCTTTTACAATTCTGGAAAGAGTAGGATATGTATTATAATCCAATGCAACTTATATATATATATATATTCACTCACACATATATATATATATATATATATATATATATATATATATATATATATATATATATATATATATATATATATATATACACACACACATATATATATATAATCATTCTAATATTTACAGATATTTGGTTGTTATCATAATCATTTACAAGAAGCAAAGTCATGTTCACATATGTAAAGAATATACTCTTCATTTCTTTTATTTTATTCATCATTCATCTAAGTTTTAATCACATGAGGAATATATTAAATTAGTAAATTAAATAAATGCTTCGACTCTTCCTTTTCCTATTATAAGGAGAATAGCACTGTAGATCTTTGTGTAATGGATTTGCTAAACTTTTTGAAACAAATGCCAAGTAGCAATTACTGACACTTTGTAGAAACGATGTTTTATCTGTAAGCTCTTCCAGTATTGCTGTTACGCCATAACCTTTTTCAAATCTTATTGAAATTAAACCAATTTTTACCTGAATGAATATTAGTTTGCAGCAATTTTGCTCCATTTTTTCACCAATTTCTTCAGGAATTAAAAATTTAACCATAAGACTGCAAACCAGTTCATTTAGATTATTATACATAACACGGACATAAAGGCTAAACTTTTTGTATTAAAAGTAAGTATGGTTCAAAAGTTTTACAAAATAAAATAATAAACATATGGAAAAGTTTTGGGTTTTTTCAAACGTTTCACAAGTTGAAGATATCTATCATAATAAAGAGATTTTGATTCTTCCGCCATAAAAAAAATTTGTTTTGAACATCATACTTTTCAATGATTTTCTCACAAATTGACCTCAAAGATAGCCAAAGGTTCTCAACATAATGAAGGAAACTATATTTAGCAAAGGTTTCTTTGAGCACCTCTAAATGTAAGAAATAGGAATCTTTTCTCTTCTTGCAAGAGATAGTTTGAAAAATTGATTAATATCTATAACAAATCTATCAACATTGCAATCAATTTTGTTGATCTCTTATGTAGTAGCCATGGATTATGTGTAAGCAACAAGTACCCAAATCAATTAGTAATGGTAGACTTTGTTAACTCAACCCACAATTTACTTTAAACAGCTAAATTAACTTTTGGTCCATCCATTCATAACTGCATTAATGGAAATTTTCAATGAAATTTCTTCAATATCTTTGGTTTTGGTCTTTAACAGGTCTTTAAAAATGGGATTTGGTATCAATTAATGATATTATTTCCAAGTTTATCAGACTAATATGAGATGTAAATATTGAATTGCTTTTTTATTTGTTTTGTTGTAATTTTGTCAAAAAGTAAAATAAAATATAAAATACCAATATCCCGTGACAAGAAATCAATCCAAAATTAATCATATAGCTGACTTTTTATCAGATAATTTGAGATTTTGTTACAGCGGAATAATCAAAAGTTTCCCTGTAAACTCAAACAAAAGTTTTTATGACATCAAATATTTTTAACCAATGGCTGAAAATGAGGTGTGTATATGTATATAATATTGAAACAAAATTCATTATTATATACAGTTTAAAAGAAAATTAAAAAAAATGGAAATTTTTTTTCTATTTTTTATTTCATAGAAAGCTGTAAAAAGAGAAATTGTATTACACTGGTTCTAAAAAACTGATATTTAGCAAATTTGTTTCATTACATTCATAAAAGTTAGACAAATTTTCTAATTATTGTAATTAACTGCATTAATTTTCTAGTAATGAATTCATTTCAATATTTATCAACAATCTCTTGTTTTTAGTCATAAGTCTTCCTTAAAAGTAATATATAATAAAATAAAACAAATTCTATAAGAGTATTATTTGATAAAGCAATTTAATAGATTATGCCTTCAAATTTGAGGAGATAACCTGTTGGAGTTTACATCCAAAGAACTGAGCTTTTACAAGTAATTTCTAAATCAATTTAAATATGGCTCTCAGTTTTTCATTCAGTATCTACAAACTGTCATTAAACTAAAAATTACAGTTTGAATAAATTGTGCAATATCAAATCTTTGTTTATGACTTCATTTTTGAGAAATTGCAGCACACATAGTGTTTTATAAGAAAAATCTTACTGTGAAATTTTACTGCCTCAGAAAATCAGGAATTACAAATGTAAATGATACTCAAAATTATAATGCTTTAGATAGGTATTCAAACCTTAGATAAGAAAGAACAATTTCAATTTTAATATTACTTACATAATTTCATATGCATCTGGAAGGGTACCAATGAAATATCCACCTGGTTTCAAACATTCACTCACATTCTTCAACATGGTTCTTGCCTGGCCAATACTTTCAAAGCAATAATGAAATGCAAACTGGATGCTAACAATATTAAATCTAATTTCTGGATCTTTATATAAATTTTTAAGATTTTCCTACAAAGAAAAATAAATATTTATAAGATATTTCAACAAATACTTTAATTTTTTTAAATTAATCATATTATTACTAAAATTCCAAAATATTTATTATATTACAGTGCTAACATAGTACAATATGTAATAGTTTATGTTGCATATTTATTATATGATATAAATATTTGTAATTTTAGTCAAAACTTATTGCCATTAAAAATCAATGCAATAAACTAGGTGACTTAATTATTAAATTAAAAAAAAATTATGAGACTGACATGCTGCCTATTGCGCTGCCGAGGCGGCAAAAAAAAAGAAATATAAAAACCAAAATAAACAAATAAGTTTGTTTGGTTTTTAGTTTTTTAGATACATATGCCCATAACAAAATGCAATTTTATCAACAAAAACAGAATATCCACCACTAAAAATACTTTATAATATGTATAAAATCCCTTCATATAAGCTGTATAAATTTTTAATAATCTTATGAGTTTGAAAAAGCAATTACTCGCATAAATACATTAAATATTGTTCAACAATTATTTTCATAACAAAAATGAAGTTGAGCTAGAAGTCATATTTATAAATAAAGGAAATACTTAAAAAAATTATATTACAAAATTATAAGACAATTTAATGAAAAAAATATTATTTCATGGATTAAAAAAATGGATATGAAGTTGAAAATATATAGCAGAATAAAAATAATTTACACATAGGAATTCATTCTGGCAGAAATCAAACAAGCTACAGCAGCACTTAAAATGAAATTCAAGTTATTGTAAAAAATAATTCAAATTAAAGTTTGACATATAATTTGAATTAAAACATTTACTTCAAAAATACAGCAAATGTTTAAACCTTATAAAAGAAGTCAAATATTCAGATGAAACAGATTTAAAAAGAAAATAATAATAGAGCACTACATTTATTTTTCCTTTTTATATTCTAATGCCTAGATGCTACTTTTTTCTAGCTTTTAGCAAAACAAGGGGCAGAAACAATAGCATTATTATAAAGTGAGTGAGTCATCGTTCTCTTGAAGGTAGGTGGGTCTTCATAATTTAGAAGCAATGACAAAGAAGACCTTAGGCAAGGCTATCAACCAGCAACAGTATCATTTTAAAAATAAGACAGTGTGATAACAACATATGTAACATGCCCCAGCTGCCATGAATGACAACAGCAAATCTTTGGTAGGGTTGGGCTTCAAGCTTACTACCTCTCAAGGACAAGAACGAACACCCTAACCAACCAGGCTATTACTACCTATAGGGCACTACATAGAGCAAAAAGATATCTATATTAAAGACTTTGTCACAAAAATATAACCATATATTTTTGTACTATTTAATAATAAAGAAAAATTAAAGCATTTTATCATCAACCATTATTGTTAATATTAAGGGTTTTAACTCTTTTAGTAAACAGATAAAGCTTATAATTCAGCTGATCACAATCACAATAAGAAAAAAATCACAGGACAGCATGAAACATTTTTCAAGAAGCACATATTAGAATAGAATAGAATTGAATTTTTGTGAACAATGTAAGAAGTTATTTACTAGCTGAAAATAATTAATCAGGGAATTTCTCCATACTTGAACAGATACAGATGAAAAGCCTTCTTATAGTTTCAGAAAGAAAAAGAATTTCTGCATCTGATTACTTTCACCAACTTAGCCAAAGCAATTTAGAAGAAAATAAAATACTGAATTTTTTAAGGAAATTTTTATTTAATATTAGAATCAGTAACTTCCTAAAAATTTCTAAAATAAAATTTAATATTTTACAATTTTATTTTTTATTTTAATTTTTATATACTTATTCTTTTCTACTTTTTCAAAGCTTTATATGGATCATAAACTTTATTTCCCAAATTTTTAGACATTTAATCATACATCCAGATTTTTTACCAATTCTAAAAGTAAATTTCTAAGTACTTTTTAAGAATTTTCAAAAGATATATAATTTATATTTCTAATCCATTGACTATTAACAAAAATTTAAATTCTTATTCTCAATTTAAAGCAATATTATCATTTAAATAATTGCTACTTCCATGCTAAAGAAAAGCTAAAATTAAGGCTCTAAACTTGTGTCAATTTAAATTAAAAAATTCAAACAGATACTTAAGTATTGGTAATACTGTTGCATCTGCAAACATTTATATCAAAACATAAAAATGCACAAATACATAAAAAATAAAATTTATAAATTTTCAAAATTTAAATTAAAATAGTATTAAGCCATTTTACTTTAGTGCAATCCGCAGTGATAAATTCTGCATCAAAACAATGTCCCCTTTCTCTTTGTCGTTTATGACGTTCTTTCATTTCAATATAACGCTGCTTACATTGTTCAACAGAAGTTTCAGCAATATCTAAGAAAAACATATTAACTAAATAAATCATCTTCAAATGCTTTATTGGGTGTAATTTTAATTAAATTATGAATTAAATTGTGGCTGATTTAATAAAAAAATCTAAAAATAACAGAAGTAATATCACATTGAACAACAATAAAAAACTAAACAATCCAAAAAACTCAGGAGCTTAATAAATTAACAGCATCAGTATATCACTATAAAATCTAAAAATATAGTTAAACATAATATTACAATAGTTAAATCTTTTATTGGGTGAGTCATGTGCTTGAAACCAATTTGCGTTATGTGAACAATGTGAAAAAGTAAAGAAAAAAACTGATAATATACTTCAAATCCTTTATAAATATAGACAGTCAAACCTAATTTTGAATTAGGGGTGATTAATTTTATTGGATTGCACTCTATAAGCATTAATCCACTCTAAAACATATCAATCCTAAAATGACCATATATGCTACTTTTTAAATTATTAATATTTATTAGTGTTTATTAGCAAAGTTTTCCACCATAGGCCCACGTTCCACAGGGGGCAATGTGATTGTTAAGGGGAGCTATTTGAAAATGCACTTGATGCGGCTTTAACCCTTTTGCTCTAGGCTAGTGCCACTCAACATTTTTCCCTCATGAACCAAAAGAAAGGTCTGAAAAATTGACGAACCCCCTATGTAGGTGTTAATGACAGGTAAAAAAAGCATTAAATTTGATAGAATATATCATTTTCATATCGCAGAATAAAAGATTTTATTAATCGTGAAACATTTTAATAAAACATTAATAAGACTAAAATAGATAGAACAAAGCAATTCAAAGTTTGGCTCAATATCTGACAATTTCAGTCTTAAATCAGGTTCTGCATTTGACTTGTTTCTATATTTATCTTTCAGATAGTATATGCAGAAAATCCTTTCTTGCATAGATATATTGTGCAAAATGGTAATAGAACTTCAAGGGCTTTTTTTTGACAAAACAGGATATTCATTTTGTATACTAAGCCAGAAGTTGATTAAAGATTGATCTTTAAATATTGCTTCTACAGAACTGTCACAAGATAATTCTATAAATTTTTCTTTTTCCAGTATATTTAGAAAGGTTTCTGAACCTATGTTTTCTTCAATTGGAGTATACAGTTATTTGAGATGAATATATTACATCTGTTGGAAAAATAAGCAGTAGTAAAGAAAAATGGAGGCTTCCAAAATCTTCACAAAGCATACGGAATAGATAGCAATTGGTAGCATGCAATCTTATAAAGTTAACAATTTTCACAGCATCACTTAAAGTAGTAGAACTCTGCAGGAATGTGCTTGCATACTAAAACTTGTCTATGAATACAACAATGAGTCCACTGAATTTTCTCATTGATCTTCTTCACCCATGCCACAAAATCAAAAAATTTTCCTGTCATTGATTTTGCACCACCTGTACACACACACACACAATAAGACCAGCTTATTTCATTCTTTTCAAAATATACATTGATCATATCAAAAATTGCTTCTTCAGTTGTGTAGGTCTTCAAAGGTTTTGCAAATAGTACATCTTCTTGAACAATATTCGTAAAAAGATATCTAATGTAGACAAGCAAAATTATAGCATTTGTTACATACATCGATTCACGTCAAGTTGAATCTCAAAATAATTCAATTTTATTCTTTATAGAAGTTTGTTCTCCACATAATTAGCCAAGTCATTAATTCTACGTGACACTGTGTTGTTTGATAAGGGAACTAGCTCGATTTTCTTTGCTCCCTTTTCCTTAAGCATACATTTGGAAATATATTACACGCACGGTAAAATTAAATTTCCTGCTATTGTATGTGCTTGTCCAGATCTTGCAATTCTATAACTTACTCGAAATGAAGCAAAACAAGGGCCATTTTATAATCCTCATTTGAAGTCAAGAAAGAAAGGTTAATTTTTTGATATCTGCTAATTTTCTTTTGAAATATTCAAGTTTATCTTTGTGTATCAGATGTTTTGTTTCAATATGTCTACAAAGGAGAGATAGTTTTAAATTGCTGTTATTAAGAGCTTCATCACATATAACATAAAGCAGTTTAGGTTCTGACTCATCCCTAGTAAAATGAAAAACCAATCATAAATAGTCCCTGTCATATTTCTCCTTTTTCTATAATCATTTCCTTTGTTTTTTGTATGGTGATACGGTATCTCACTACAGTTTTCAGTATTAACATCGTGATTATCACGTCACAATTCCAAACGATCCAGTTTTAACTATCGATCCATAATAAAATTAATAGAATCTATAATAATAATTAAATTAATAATTATGAATCAAAAACTATCAAGTTCTCGTGTGAATGATTTCACACAAGTTTTACATCATGATGTAAAGCATGAATTCACCCAAGCTTTACATCAAGTATCACTATCACTCAAGCTTTACAAATGCTAAGCCTATGTATGAACGTTGGTTAATACAACACTACTCTCCCAGTTCACAATTGTGAACAAGTATCTAATTCTCAAATCTGTAGTAAACTGCCTTAATTTGATATTTAAATACAATTGTATTGTAAAGAATTCATTGCATAGAAGGGAAGACTGCTGCAATGATTTTAAATATAAATCAGAACATGATACTAATCACATTAATAAAATGTTTTAAATATAAATAAAAATTTATAAAAAAAAGAGAATAGTATTTGATTATCTGAATAAAAGAAATAAATCATAATGTATAAAATTGTTGATATAATTTGATATTGATGAAGTTATTTTGAAAAACAAATAAGGAAAAAAAGAAATGAAAATAGCGAAATTTATTTTAGATTACTTAACAAACAGGCAACAAGCAATCTATTTTACAGTGAGTTTATTTAACAATCTGTTTTACAGTAAGTTTATTTAACAATCTGTTTTACAATGTTTTTTTATTTTAATGGAATTTTAAAAATCTGATATTACAACATTATTTTCTCGAACCCCTTCTGCAAATGCTGTGAACCCCTAGGCGTTCACAAACCACCAGGTAGGAATCACTGCTCTAGAACATTTAAATGCAATGCTATATTTTAGTGCCAGAATTTAAAGAAAAAAAAAGCAAATTCTTAAATAATTGCGGTTAATAAATATTATAAATTCATTTGACGAGATCAAAATATCAACAGGGATTTTGGCAACATAAAGTTAACCTACATGTGACAGGCAGCAGGCTCGATATGCAGCGCTGAATCTTGTTAAACAACGCAGTTGCTTGCATTTGAATGGCCCGTCATGATTTGTATAGAGTTTTGCAGTATTCACTTAGTGTTTATTTGAAATAGGTGTCTGTAAAAACTGTTGTAAAAGTACCATTGATTTAAAAAATATATACACTGTATGGATATAATTGGTAAGTATATGATGTTATTTTAATTATATTTTAATTTTAAAAGCATAATTTCCTGAAATATTTGTTACATGGAAACAATTTGTTATTTGGCAGAGACTGTGAGGTAAATGTGTTACGTAATTAAAATAAATATGCATTTCTAGTATACATTTACTCTCTTTTACATTAAATTAATTTCAACATATTGTTTTAGGTTTTCATTGATCTTATATGCATTTCTTTCAGCATATAGCAAAATGAGTGGTGCAAGCAAGAAAAAAATTCGTCAATATCTGGAGGAATATTTAAAATTCGGGTTTATACCCGCTGTCAAAGATGAGTAGCTTTCTTTTGGTCTTTTGTGGCAGCAAAGTTTGACCAACAAATCAATAAAATGAGGTTGTCTTGAGGTGCATTTGAAGGTGAAACATAATGCCCATAATTCAGATTTGAATTACTTTCAAACTTTAAAGAAAAATTTTGAAAAGAGGACAACAATAAAGTCTCTATTTACTGCTTACAATTCAACTCATAATCGCATTCTTGAGGCTATAGGTATACATTCCTTTATTTATCATTAAATCAGGAAAAAATTATACTACAGGAAAAACATTAACAAGACTGTCAAATATCAACATTTCTTAAATTGGTTCTTAAAAGTAAAGACAAAGATGTAAAAGCTATAAAATTCAATAACAGTACTGTTAGCAGAAAAATAGACGAAATGAGTGAAAATATTGAAAAACAACTTGTTGAAAAACTGAAAATAAGAAAATTCTCCATGAAAATGGATGAATCATCTTTGATAGACAGTGAGGCAGGATTGATAACTTACATAAGATATATTGATAATAAGATATTTTGCTGAAGAAATGCTGTTCTGTAAAAGATAAAAAAAGCACCACTTCCTACAGAGATATATAATAAGCTAAAAAACTACTTAGATGTTAATAATAAACCACACAATGAAAAATATAACATTTTGTGCTGCAGATGGTGCTTCTAATAAGATGGGCTTAAAACTGATGAAAGATGATCCAGAAATAATTCTTGTGCATTATGCTATTCATAAGGAAAACTTAGTAGCTATCAACATCTTGCTTGGTCTAATTAAGCCATACATTCAGTTATAAAGTGTATCAATGGTATTGTAAGAAAGTGAAAGGAACTATGCCTGGCCACTAAGTGGTGCTGTTTGTCACTCCATGTTTTTTGTTCCTTTGTAGTGTAGTAGAAGAGTAAAAATGTTGTAATAAAGGTGTGCTTTTATGTTTGTCACTGAATTCTTTATTTTCTTTAATGAATCTTATTTGAAAATACTTTTATCACCATATCAAAATATTTCCTGTATCGGGTAGAAGCAAACCCCATGAAAAAGAATAATGAAAGTATTTGTCAAAAATACTTATTTTCAATTTTGACATAAATTTTGGTACCTTCAGCGGGACAGAATATTTTGTTATGATTTTTGACTGAACTTCGAAATTCAAGATGGATGTTGGGGCTCTTAAAACTCAAAGAAGAGGAGTACGGACAGTGTTCTCTTTTATTCTGAAGAAAATTGAACTAGAATTATCAATGAAGTAAGTGATATAAAAAATCTTTCAATTTTGAAATGTCAGTTAAATGATAAATTTCAGAAACTGGATATTTGTCAGGCTGAAATTTCTGAGAAACTTTTCAGTCTGAAAATTATAAAGAACAATTAATTGAAATTTCTTCTCAAATTGATATGAAATTAAGAGAACTGTCCATTCCATGTGATAAGCAATTGAGGAAGGTCAAGTTACTGAAAATTGAAATTAAAAAATTCAATGGAGAAGCAAAGGAATATCTGACTTTTTGGAGTAAATTTCAAAAGATCCATGATGACAGAACCATTTCCGCTGAAGACAAAATTCAATATTTATTGCAATCTATGGAGCCTGGCTCTAAAGCTGAACGTTCAGTGCTTATCTACCCAGCAACTGCAAATAACTATCCAAAGTCAATTGAACAGCTAAAGGAGAGTTTCAGGTGTGAAGATTTATTAGTGCAGATTTATGTTTGAGATTTATTATCGATGGTCATGAAGAATGCCTCTACAGGAAGAGCGAGAATTGATTTAACATCTTTTTATGATGAGCTAGAAAATAAACTATGCACATTAAAGAGTCTTGGAAGAACTCAGGAAAAATATTGGAGATTTCCTGACACCGTTGGTTGAAAGTTGCCTTCACGAAGAAGTATTCGTCATCTCAGAAAGGAGTCGTAACTAAGACTCTTCAAAAACGAGATCATTAGAACTTTTAATGAACTTCCTTCATTAGGATGTAAAGGGTGAAGAAATGATATTACTAGACCATTCTGGATTCGGCCCTAGTCAAAATCATTGGAAAATGAAACAGGTAAAAGCATCTGAACGGGTAACAGCATGAGCACTCGTGTAAGTTTGGACAACAGGTATTCTATTCATTATTTCTATTTTCATAATAGAATTATTAACTTACTGTATAGACATGCCAGTTCGTCAAAGGGGGGTATCCCACACACACACACACAGGTGTTTTAAAAGCACCCTATTCAGAAAATCAAACCCTGTTGTCGGATAGTTTTGGTTAAAAACTGTTATTCTCATTGATATTATAATTTACTTATTTTTGTTTGTAATGATAAAGAATTATTTAAATGGGATATCTTCATTCTATCTATTCTCAAATTTTAAACTTAATTTATGTTATGTAATTGTTTTATGTTTAGTATCAATAAATTAAACTTACTATTTTTATGCAAGCCTTATTATTGGCATGTTATTAGTTTCTTAATTATTAAAGGTTCTATTAATAGAACGAAATGCCTTATAGGTATTTAAACCAATAGCTAGCGTTTCTTTAATTGCATTAAAAATTTAATATTTGCAGCTCTGCTTATTGTTGTAATTATTTTGGCAATTAGCCTTATGGTGGGTATTGGTAAAATGACATCTGCCCACAGATACTTAAAAAGTGGTACAGACTGACAATTACGTTACCATCTCGAATGAGTGTAATTCGTCTAACGCCGCTGACCTTCTAATTCTGTAAATTTTCCAGAATCTCCTCCGCCGTCGAATACAATAAATCCCTTGCTGAGATTACACCACAAGAAAATCTAAGATTGCTGTGAAGGAAGACAGTCACTTTAATGTTTGCCAGAGATTTCATGCTGACCAGAATTTCTGATTGAGAGTCAGATGCTGCCTCAACAAGCAGGTCACCTCAGCACATCTTCTGAACTTTTTTAACTTCCCCAACAATACACAATATTTCTTTAGAAATGAGGAAAGGAGACATAGTTGTAAAATTTCCTTCTTTCCTTTTGATTATGAAAAATTTAGGTTTTAAGTTTTCAAACTGTTGCTCTCGTGGGAGAAATGTAAAATTTTTATTCTCCATTATAACATTTTTATAATTTTGGGACCTGACCGCACCACCCACCACCGAGTCCAACAAGGGCATACAGTCCAGCTGCACCAGTGCTAGCCAAGTCCTATACGCTCACAGTACATCACTGAAGTGACCTCCACCCTTAACGAGTCACCCAGTAGATGTACCTATCGCTTGATCCATAAAGCCGATTGATGTGCTGAGGACCACAACACACCTCCTTTGTACCTGAAGCAGAGGCCAAAGTAATGTGTTGGTCTCTGGGGGCCTCAATTACCAGGACACTGGTTTCCATGCACAGCAAACACGTGGATGATTTAGTCTCCAAGCTGAGCTAATAGCAACAGAGAGGCGAAAGCTACTCAAGGGGAGCCCTCAACCTCCTATGAGGCAATCACAATAAGGGAGAAAAGGAAGAAAAAGCAGAAGAGTAGAGGAGAGAAGAAAATAAGGAAAGCAGTTGAAATTTTATTTAATATAAAAGGAGCGATAGCATGGCTTTGTATACATATACATATATATATATATATATATATATATATATATATATATATATATATATATATATATATATATATATACATATAAGGAAACAGAAATCAAATACACAAAATCAACCAAAAGTAATAAAGTTTGCATTATTTATTACTTAACTTTTACTTATTACTTAATATATATAGTTATGTGCTCTTTTTGCTCAGTCTAACTGAACCTCTTCAAATTCATTATTTAAAGTTTATTATTAACATTGTTTTCCATTGATTACAGTAATTAAAATTCTCAAAGTTAAAAAACGATTTCAAGAAATTCATTTCAACAGGTGGAACAATTTAAGTGTAGACTTTGTTCCAAATTAAATCCATATATATTTTTTATGTGCAATAGCACTAATGCAGGACGTTATACACAAAGCAGAGAAGATAACTTGACAATTTTTTCAGAGAGAGAATAGGACAGAGAGTGAAATGTTAGAAAAGCCTTTTCCAAAATAAAGTCACCTGATTCAGGGAATTATTCAAGACTGTTCAATCTGCCCCTTATAGCTGATGTATTTTAAGACTTTGATTGTATATTGAAAATCCATAAAATGGTTATATCAAGTGGATACACTAAAATTGATAAAGTAGAAATGAGTATTTTCCCATGAGTATGTAAAATTCGTCATATATTTCTTATTAGCAATTTTTCACCTAATTAATCAAAAGAAATCAAATCTATAATAAACTAATATTTTTTTCAAGTATCTAAGAATTTAAATTCTGTTATGTCCCCATCAGCAAAATTATGCTATGTCCTTGTTTGATTTTTATAATAAAATTAATAGGGGTTAATACTTTTTAAAATTATTTCTCTCCTATGTTTCTCTATATTAGGCATGATACTTTAGCATTAAAGCTTAGATACCAATGTGTTATGAGTTATTTCTTCTAACAATTAAATTTTAACAAATTTGAAAATATTTAAATCATTTGAAAGTAAGTTATATAAGAAATATAACCTAAATATAATTTTTTAATCACTTTTCCATAATAGAAAATTTCTTGATATAAAAGATTAGTAGATTGATTTCCCACATTACATATAAAAAATATAAACATCTATAGCTTATAAATAAAATTAAACATAATTTTCTTACTTCATAAAAAATTTATATGATTCAGATTTTAATTTACAACTTGAAAGTTCTTCAAGCAAATAATTTGGATTATGTATAAAATTGTAGATACTTTCCTTTTAAAGTTTTTACTTTTAACTTTAGTAACATATTTTAATATTATTTAATTAAAAGTAAAATATTATTTATATATTGTGTTATTGTTATAAAATATATTATTTTTATATATATTATAATCAAATATAAAGTGATAAATAATATAAAATTAAATATTATTAATATATATTTTAATATTATTTATTGCTTTATTTTTTATTCATTTCAACAAAGCCTTAAATATTAATTAATGAAAATCTTCATAATGTAATTAATATAAAATGTTTTACTTTATATTTTTCTTCCAACTTTATTAGGGAATAAAAAAAACACAATTTAGAAAAGAAATATTCTTGAAGTTAAGAAAGAAAAGCAGTTTATTAAGTATTTATTTCCATACTATGTATAATAAGCTATTTCATACAATGCATAACTACTTTATATTTATACTGGAGTTCTTAAATGAATTCTATAGCGATATTTGCAATTTCTTAAATTCCTTACTATGTAAGTAATTCAAAAAAGATAATATATCCATTAAATGTGGATTTGATAAATTTATTATTCACTGCAATCAAATGTGAAATAATGGAAATTTCCACTTTTTTTTAAAGGCTGGTCAAATATGCATTTAAGTTTATAAATTAATAGAACAAATATAATTAATGAATAACAAGATGAAAAAAATTAAAGGTTTAATTTCATGCTAATTAATCGTCACATGAACAATCAAGAAAGAGGTTAAAATTAGAAAGTAAACACAGCAGACATTTAAAAAAGTTGGAAATGTAATAATACTTTTGCTTGAACTCAATACAATATCATTAAATACTAAGATAATGTAACTCATGTTGGAAATGTATTTTTATGCTATTCTTTGCTTTTTGTAACATTGTTCCAAGTACCTAATGACAGCTTATCAAGGATAAAAAATTAACTTCAAATGAAAATTCTTGAAAATGAAATAAAAACTTGAAATAAAAATTACTTTAAAACTTTAAAAAGAATGAAGCTTTAAAATAAAAATTATTTCAAATATGCTACATAAAAAACAAAAAATCTTTTTTTTTTTTTTTTGTAAATTTATATTAAATATAAATAGTATTGTATACAGACAAGAAAGTAAGAAATGTACAAGTAAAGAGTGAAGCAAAATACTATTGAAAATTCTTAAAGTTTTGCATACATGAAATGAAATTATAGTTTTCAAACAAATTTAGTTGAAAATAACACTTTATTCTTATGTGCAAAAAAAAAAAAAAAAAAAATCCTTAATGAAATCAAGACAAGGAAATTCAGTGCAAATTAATTTTTAAAACTACATTTGCAACAGTAATTTTTGAGTGGTAACACACACACACACACACATGATATTTAAAAAAAATTGCAGAATTAATTTTATCCTTATATTTGTATTTATAAGAATAATTTTAAAAAATAACTTTGAACTAAATTTCATCATACAAATAATCACACTTTAATCAATTACAATAAGAAAAAAGTATTAAATTACAAAAATTACTATGGAACAATTACATTTTATGAGTACATATAATAAGTGAGAAAACTCAGGATTTTTTAAAAATCCTTCAATTTCCTAAGACAAATAATTCTTTTAAAGCAATTAACATTTTAGTCAACTTTTGATTTCAAACACAATATTTTAAAACAAATTCTTGAAAAAGGAGAGTTACAAGGCTTTTTTTTAACAAAACATTTTTAAAAAAATTTCATTTTTCAACTATTTTAATCTAATTGCAATAATATGGTTAAATTAAAATAATTTGGAATATACAAAAAATTTTAGGAGAGATTAAGTTCCCCGGGCACTCCATTGTCCTGAGAATAGAAAATTAAAAGTATTTTCATATATTTGACTATTTTAACTAATCAGTGACTATTTTAACCAATCAGTACTGTATAAGAAAAGAGAAGAGCAAAATTTAGAAATTCAAATAAAGTAATTTTCGCTAGTTAATTAACCAACAATTTTATCAAGAACAACACACCTGGGCAGACCATCGTTCTTAATGTACTTGAACTAGATGCTATGACACTTGGTGCAAGGGGATATAAATTTCATATCGGGCTTCACCAAGTGCAGTCAAAAGTACTGGACAAACCCGCTCCTGCTGATGGGGATGAAGGTAGTTCAAGTAGGTAATCCACCACAGTAGAAATGGTACCACTAACTTCAGTAAGAAGTTTCTTGCTGGAGATATACACCTGGCCCTGATTCAAGAACCCTGGCTGGTTAGGGGGAGAATCAGTGGCTTCAAAGGAACTAAAGATTAGCTTATCTATTGTACCAATTGTAACCTTAGAAATTTCATACTTTTACATAAAAACATTGAAGTTTTACTCCTCTCTGAATTTAATCTTAGGGACCTGACAATTGTAAAAGTCAGACTCAACATAGAGGGAGGGGGCAGAGAAATTGTTTTTGGCTCTGCGTACCTGCCCAATGAAGAGAAAGCTCCACCTGACCATTCTCTGCACAAGCTCATGAACTTTTGCAGAGACAAGAATTTACAGGTAGTTCAGGACTAGACTGTAATGCTCACCATGTTGTCTGAGGAAGCACAGACACAAATAAAAGAGGTGAGTGCCTTTTAGAATTCATTCTAAAATACGGGTTAGATATTCTAAATGAGGGCAATGAACCAAATTTTATTACTGCCAATCGATCTGAAGTAATTGATATTACTACATCGACAACGCTAATTAGCAAAAATATCAAAAATTGGAAAATAGATGGCAGATCTTCTGGTTTAGACCATCAAAACATCCATTTTGAAATTCACTCTAATGTATGTCTGGATGTCATGTTCAGAGACCCGGTTAGGACGGACTGGAAGAAATTCCAGGAGGATTTGACTGGGTTGGTTGAGCTCAGGAACAGACCTATTAGAAATAACTACAATCTAAAAGTTACAGAAGATTTTTTGCACAGTAGTATTCTAGATTTTTATAACAATTGCCTTATTCGCACTAGGAGAGCTAAACTTCAGTGTCCTTGGTGGAAAGACTTTCTAGCAGCCGAAAGAGCAAATGTTAGGAAACTTTTTAATCAAGATAAGAAGAATGGTGAATGGGAGAACTATAAAACGGCCCTCAATAATTATAACAAACTAGTTAGGAAAAGCAAAATTAACTCTTGGAGGAAGTTCTGTGAAGAGATAAATTCTATCTATGAAGGAGCTAGACTCCAAAAAACTCCTCAAAAGGGATGAACCTATTTTGGTTGGCACCTTACAGGATGAGGTGGGTAATTTTGCTGCTTACGGGAAAGAGGTTATGGAAATTATGACCAAACCCACTTTCCAGGTGCTAGAGATATTTATAGCAATGACGGGGAGCACTGCATTGGCTCTTTGCAAAGAGTCAATAGCAAGCAATGAATCATCACTAAAAATATCATTAACTACAGCAATGTTAAATGGGTAATCTCTGCCTTTAAATCTCTAAAAAGCCCATGGCCTGATGGAATTGTGCCCATCATGATCCAGAAAGCAGAGGAGGTTATTATACCAGTGCTAACTAGAATTTACAGAGCTAGTTTAGCACTGGGTTACATACCAAAGATATGGCAGAAGACCAGGATTATTTTCATAACTAAACCTGGCAAGGATACCTATGACCAGGCCAAGTCTTACAGACATATCTGTCTTTCTTCATGCTTTCTTAAAATTATACAGAAAATCATTGATCACCATATTAGAGATGACTTAGGCAGTAACAGTCCCTTGCATGCACTTCAATTTGCCTATCAATCAGACAAATCTACTGAAACTGCTTTACATCAGCTAGTTTCTAAGATTGAAACCACTCTGGATCAAAAAGAAATTGCCTTAGCAACTTTCCTCGACATCCAAGGTGTCTTTGATAACACTTCCAATCTATCCATTCTCAATGCATTTAGAGGAGATGGATTAATCAGACCTTGTGTACTTGGATTGAGGCCTTGATTTCGAAAAGATGTATACAAATAAGCATCTTCAGTGAATCATTTGAAAAAAGACTACTAGAGGTTGTCCTCAAGGAGGTGTTTTCTCACCATTACTTTGGAACCTAGTTTTGTAAATAGCCTTATAAAATATCTAAATGATAGGGAAATGCTGATGACATTGTCATCCTTATCTTTGGTAGATATTGACATATCTTGTCATCTCATGCAGGATGCTCTAAGTTATGTAGGTCAATGGTGCATGAATAGGGAGGGACTTGATGGTTAATCCTCAGAAAACCTACCTTGTACCTTTTACACGCAAAAGGAAACAAGAGGGTTTTTTTATACCAAGACTTTTTTATGTTGAAATCAATGTGGCTTCAGAGGCGAAGTATCTGGGCATTTATTTAGACCAAAAACTCACCTGGGATAAGCACATTGATGATAAAATTAACTAAGCAAAGAAAAGCAATATGATTTGCAGGTGAATGCTTGGTGAAAACTGGGGTTTACATCCAAAACTGATGTTTTGTATGTACACAGCTATTGTCAGGCCCATTTTCACATATGCCTGTGTGATCCCGTGGCATAAGGTGGAACAGAAGACTGATTGACAGGCTAGGAGGTCTACAAAGACTGGCCAGTCTCTGCATCACAGGAACAATGTCCACCATGCCAACCAGAGCATTGGAATCTGACTCCATGTTGGATCTGACTCCCTTAGACATTTTCATCTGCAGCACTATCAGAATGACTACATACAGAATAAAGTTACAAAACCAATGATACGACTAGCTTATTGCCAAAGGGCATAGGAGTATTACCGGGAAAATTCAAGATCCTACTTTCCGGATGCCCTCGAACTTCATGGAAAAGTCATACATGTTTAAAAGGATATTTGAAATAGTTTTTTCAACTAGAGACGAATTGGACAAAAGCATGTTTGAAACTAAAACAGGATATGTAATCTGGTACACAGATGGATCACTGAAAAACAGCCTCTCAGGACTGGGAGTATGTGGCATGTCACCAAGAATCAGTGTGTCTGTAAGCCTTGGGCGATAAGCTACGGTCTTCCAGACAGAAGTTTTGACCATTATCCACGGTCTGCAACTAAATAAGAGGAAGGGCTACCACATTAAGCGGATTCTCATTTTTAGTGACAGTCAAACCGCTTTAAAAGCGCTCAATTCTCTCAAAATTAAATCTAAAATGATTTTGGAATGCAGAAACCTTCTTTCAGAACTGGCAACTAGAAACAAGGTGATCCTTGTATGGATGCCAGGGCACAAAGGTATCGAAGGTAATGAAAGGGCTGATAAACTTGCAAAACTAGGATCATCTTTTGTTTTTATTGGTGTAGAACCTTTTTGTGGGATCAATTTGAAGACCACAAAAACAATGTTCTTAGATGGGAAAAACAGAAGATGTATGAAGCTTGGCTCAACACTCTTGGTCAAACCCATGCTAAAAGTATGATCTGTAGAACATCAGTGATAATTGCCTCTGAAATTCTAAGATGCTCTAGGCAGAAGATATGTTTAATCGTAGGCTTCATAACTGGGCACTACTATTTCAGAAAACACCTCCATAAAATGGGACTATTTCAGCAAGACTCTATCTATAGGAAATGTCATATGCAAGATGAAACAGCCAAGCATATAATTTACGAATGCAAGGCCCTTGTCCTCCCTAGATTATTGACCTTCGGACATCATGGAAGAGACACATGTTTGAAAGGATATTTGAAATAATTTTTCCAACTAGAGAAGAATGGGACAACATGTTCGAAACTAAAACAGGAGATCTAATCTGGTGCATAGATGGATCACTGAAAAACAGCCTCTCAGGACTGGGAGTATGTGGCATGTCACCAAGAATCAGTATATCTGTAAGCCTTGGGCGATACGCTACGATCTTCCAGACAGAAGTTTTGACCATTATCCACGGTCTGCAACTAAATAAGAGGAAGGGCTACCACGGTATGCAGATTCTCCTTTTTAGTGACAGTCAAGCCGCTTTAAAAGCGCTCAATTCTTTCAAAATTAAATCTAAAATGATTTTGGAATGCAGAAACCTTCTTTCAGAACTGGCAACTAGAAACAAGGTGATCCTTGTATGGGTGCCAGGGCACAAAGGTATCGAAGGTAATGAAAGGGCTGATAAACTTGCAAAACTAGGATCATCTTTTGTTTTCATTGGTGCAGAACCTTTTTGTGGGATCAATTTGAAGACCACAAAAACCAATGTTCTTAGATGGGAAAAACAGAAGATGTATGAAGCTTGGCTCAACACTCTTGGTCAAACCCATGCTAAAAGTATGATCTGTGGATCATCAGTGATAATTGCCTCTGAAATTCTAAGATGCTCTAGGCAGAAGATATGTTTAATTGTAGGCTTCATAACTGGGCACTACTATTTCAGAAAACACCTTCATAAAATGGGACTGTTTCAGCAAGACCCTATCTGTAGGAAATGTCATATGCAAGAGGAAACAGCTAAGCATATAATTTATGAATGCAAGGCCCTTGTCCTCCCTAGATTAACTTCTTTAGGCATCATCCACACCAGAGAGTTATACCTAGACTCCATTAAAGGGTTATCAGACTTTATTAATAAAGTGGGTGACCCAAGCAACTGGAACTAGAAAACATTGGGTTTGGAGTTAACAGTACAAAATGCTGATAAAAGCAGAGGTGCCCAATGACATACAAACCCAACTTTAAGAAGAAGAACCAACAATTGAAATGTGTGAACACTGTATTTAAAATTATCTCCACTACATTACTACAAGAAGTATAAAAAGTGTTAAAAGACAAGAGTTTCAATCTTCAAAATTAAAATCAATAACAAGGGAAGTATATGATTGAAGATTCCATTTCAAACAATTTTTAACCAAATATAATAGTTTGCAAGCAACTTTTTATAAAAAAGATTGGATAATAAGGGGAGTTAACTGTTGCTTTCTGCTATTAGTAACACATTAGCTTATTAATTAGCTATTGTTTTTAACAAAATATGAAACAGTCTAAAAAAGCTACTTTTTTTCTTTATACTCATTTTGTGCAAAAAATATAGGATTGACATAGATGTTGTTAGCGAACCAGATATGACTCCTTTTTGTAATTTTGTTTCTTTGTCAATTAAATTTGTTTTCAAAATTTATGAGTCGTTTAGTTTGTTCCATAATAAAATGAACGAGAATAAATGCTTTCACTTTAATTTGTTGAATTTGATGAAATGCATTTTTGAATAATATTCTTTTTCAATTAAAGAATTGCAAACAAATATTTTGTCAACTTTTATTTTCCTGAGAAGAAAAGTTTTGTTTTATAGGAAAAAGATTTATTACTGTGCAAATGAAATATATAGACACCAAGGGAAACTATAAGTAAGCAAAACTATATCCAACAGCAAAGTTAATAAATGTATGCACTTCATCATCTAGAGTGTCTTATAAAATTTATGTGTCAAAAATCCTATGATTAAGATCAACATTCTAATCCCAAATTGAAAGAAATCACAGACATAAGAAAGCCCTGAATTGTATCTGAATAATTCCAAGTTGGCAATCTTGGTTTTGAAGTCTCAGAAATAAAATGATAACAAGTAGTATCTATTTTTTATGGCCATATAATTTGTAAAAATCAGATTAATCATGAAAAACAAACAAAATACATACCATTTAAATAAATATAGAATCATATATTTATAAAATTTATAAATAATTTTAAAGATAAAAATATATGTTGGATTAAAATGTATATTATTTTAACATTTATATACCTGTTTCTATAAACACTTCGGGACAAGTTAAATAGTCATTAAAATTGAAAGTTCATGAAATAATTTAGATCTCAAAGCTACTTTTTTTTACCACATTGCTTTTACAAGCCACTCATCTGCTTGTTTTGCTGATGGTCATAGCACTAAGTAGTTTTTTTGGTGTTTGATAACTGAAAGTTCCTTTTTATTCTCATTCATTACATTCTCAATCATCTAATATAATTCTTACAAATAAATTACATCTGAATCAAAAAGTCCTGAAGTGAATTTTTGGGGAAACAGTGGATTTCCGAGTTGAAGATCATAAATGAATATCTTATCTTCCCTCAAATACAATAAAGTGTTTTGCCTTTCTTCTGTTACTGTTGCTTATTTAAAAATACTCACAGGGTCAAAATGGCTTAGATATTGTTTTTTCTGAAATGTCATTCCAAACATACATTACCAAGAACATTGTGCACAAACATAACCACTCCTTCCAAAAGTTTTTAACAATATTTTCACTTGAAGCTATTGATTGTATTCAAATACATACAAAGTTAGAAGCTTGATTTGGCAGGACAAATTCCAAATGAATTGCTTGAAAAAATGTGAGATGAATGACACTTCTTTATTCATCCCATATTTGGCATCCCTTAATAAGCATTTGTCTCAAGTATCAATAAAATGAACAATTAATACTGCTTAAAGTCAATTCATATAAATCATACAAAGATTTATAAAAAAATATGCTTTAATTTCAATTTTAGATTTGAAACTACTTTTATTTACCATACACAATAAATAACTTAATATTGCAGTTACTTATCCACAATTCAAAGTATTTTTAATAATATCAAACCAAATTATTCAACAATAAAACAAATTGAATGAAACATAACACAAACAAAAAATGCATAAAAGTAAGCTCATAAGAGAGATTTTTCAAAAATTTAGTTTGAAATGAGAATTAAAATTATCATTGCACCTATAGAACCCTGCTAAATATCAGCCAATAGTTTGTAAAATTGTGAATGTTTTTAAAAATGAGTGCCTATTGCACTTCATTTAAAAAGTTCAATTTTGACCATAATTGGATACATTTAACCATTCAGATATAATAGCATAATCATTCTGCATGCAAGCTTAAAAGCTCCAAAGTTAAATTATTTTGTTTAAAAAAGTATATTTTAAAGCTCTTTTAGTGTGAATAAATACTTTAAATTTTTAAAATAAAGATTTTGCCTAGCTTAGTTTGGCTTGATTTGAAAAAAATATTATTGCATGGGAAAATTAATAATGGAAATATTATTCTTCAATTTTTATATAATTTAAGCCTATATTAAATTATATATTGATTTAAAATGAATACATTCATATTAAAAGTTATTCTTTCTACACATAAAATACCTAACTAATTTTTTTGTTTTCAGTCTCAAATTTTGACCAGCATACATTCTCAAACTAATTTAGAAAAGTAATATTAAAATACACATGAAAAAATCATTCAAGAGAAAATTATAGTAGGCTTTATAATAATATTTATTGAAATACCTAATTTCAAACTCTATTATAAGTTCACATTAATACAGCCTTTATATTATTTGCAACTAAATTAAGTGTAATAACATAATAATTTAATCACAAAATATGAATTTGTTACATTGGTGGGTGTGAAGGTCTTTTAATTATTTAAACAGCCTATATTTATGAATATGCAAATCCTGTTTTTAAACTATTTAAATAATTTACAGATTAATAAAATACAAAAAAAAATATAATTATGAAGGATCATTTGATATTTTGATAAGCTTTTATGCTAAGCACAAATGAACTTCATAACCTTAAATTGGTAAATTAAATTTTTTACTAGTAAAAATTTTCTCATCTCAAAGTTGAAAGTTAAATGTTAAAAATTATGTTATGTTAAAAAAATGCTTCAGGAAAGCAACTGAAGTTCATAAATAACTAGTGAATCATTTAAACATAATTCTCCAGAATCACAATTATATTAGCAATATAATTATAATTCATTGATCAAAAGAAATAAAAATTTAAGTTTGTAAAAAAAAAAAAAAAAAAAAAAAAAAACATTGTTAGAATAATTTTGTAAAAGTTAAAATAAACATGGATCCCATTGCCAACTAAAGCATACATTTATGCCACAAGTATTCAAAAAGGTTGACAGGATACAAAAGTGAATATCCGAGAGAAAAATTTTTTCAAATTTTATTGTGAAAATTAAACATTATTAATTTTTTTGTTTTTTTATTGCAAATTATTAATTATTTAATAATATACTTTTTAAAAAATTACCATTATAACAACAAAAGTATTTTCTTACCTGCACAAACCAAATAATGAATGCCACCTTTTTTCCATTTTAAAAGATCTCCACCTTTACCAGCTCCAATATCAAGAACATATCGTTTTTCAATTCCGCCTTCTTTTAAATTCTCACAAAACTCTTCTGCAACATTTTAAAACAATGTTTAAACAAAAGATATAGCATTAAGAGTTGTGTTTAATAATTTAACGAGTATTGAAACAATACTCATTCAAATATAAAAATGAAATCAAAAATTTATACAACTGTTTTATATTTCAATATTTTATTTCTAGTGTTTTATACTTCAATATATTAATGGAACACTAAAATATATTTCTCAATGTCATATACATATGAAGATAATACACATTTAATTTTCAAAAGGGGTATCAGAATATAACTTTTTCCATAATATGTTCAAAGAAAAAAAACAATTATTTAAAATAATATTATTTAAAAAGCTGATCCTGTATGACCCAAACTAGGATATTGAATTTTTTGCAGTATGTTAATCAAATACATTGTGTGTAATACTAAAATAAGTAACATGCACCATCTAGTATAACTAGAAAAATAATCAAAATAATTTAAATGTACAATGAAAGAACATCATTTTGGATTTAACTTATTCTGATTATTCAATACTCGTATATATAAGAAAGAAATGCGACATAAATAAAAAAAATTAAGCAGTAAAATATGAATGGAGGTCCACGAAAATGTACATAACATTCATTAAATAAAAGGAGACATACAAAAACAAAAGTAGCACTAAATATATTTTTAAATTGAGAGTTTAACTGCAAAATAAAATAATAAAATAGAATAACAAAATAGGAAAATTAAAAAATGGCCAAGAAAATGAGATACAAAGTTGTAGGGACGTAAGAAAATAAAAGTTAGAATACAAAACATTTATTACAATTTGGTGTGTTTGTGTAACTTGCAATAATACGATGGACTCAGATAGAAATCAACAATTTTTATTTTCCAGCCGCGACTCCAACAACATGTGACTGACTGGAGTGCATTTTTACTTCTCTCTCTGCACAGTCAGAGGAAACAGAAAAACTGCCTTCACGCATGTGTAGCCTCCAAGCTCATAGGAGAAATCCAGCTTGTAATGAGGTACTGCCATCTTGTGAGGCGTAAAAGTATTAATTATATTGTTTACCACAATAGTATCCCTCCAGTGAGGTACGAACGATAACATTAAAAAATATGTATATGTACAAACAATAGGGAAAACATTTTTTTGCTAGACATATGTGCTAGTCTATTTCAGTTATGAGTCTTTTAGGAAATTGAACTCTCTGACCAGATTTTTCTTACACTGGACTGTCTCTTGGGTTGTGACACTAATATAGTTGAGTTAGATTTTGGCACAGTCATAATGAAAGTTGGTTTGACTTTGTCTAGAGAAACACAACGTTTCTTACCATTAACATCAATGGTGATTGTTTTCTGATCCCTTTCAAAAACCTCGTGAAGACCAGTATACGGTTGGGAAAGTAGTGGTGTCACTTTATCCACCCTAAGAAACACATAGGAGTTTAGTTCTGGGTGTACAAATACTTTGGATTTTGTATGTGCAGACGTGGAGCATTTTTTGATGCTGTTCATCTTACTCCTCAGTTCTCGTACAAAATAGTTTGCAGAAGGATGTTGTGATGGAGTATCTGTACACAGATCAGCCGGTAATCTCAATGAAGTACCATACATCAGTTCGGCACTGGAAGAGTTGTTGTCGGGCTTGACTGCTGATCTGATTCCCAAAAGGACATGAGGCAAGGTTTCAGTCCATCTGGTATGAGCATGGGCCATGAGTGCATTTTTCAGTACTCTGTGAAAGCGTTCAACCAAATCGTTGGATTGAGGGTGAAATGATGTAGTTCGAATTCTGTTGGTGCGGTGCCCAATAAATTGGATACTTCCCTGAACAAAGAAGACTCAAATTGGCGGCCCTGATCAGTAGTTATCGTAAAAGGACATCCAAACCGTGAAATCCAACCGCTGAACAAGGCTCGACAAACAGTTTCAGCAGTGATGTCCCTGAAGTGGTATTACTTCAGGCCATTTGGTGAATCTGTCGATGATTGTTAGACAATAGTTTTTACCTTTTAATGGAGGCCAAGGACCCACCAGGTCGACATGAATGTGTGCAAACCTTGCATCTGGCACTGTGAACGTTCCAAGAGGAGTTTTGTTATGTCGGTTGATTTTAGATCTTTGGCACGAATTGCAACTCGTGACCCAAGATTTCAAGTGCTTCCTCATAGCAGGCCACACATATCTTGCAGTTATCAGTTGTGTTGTGGCTGTTATTCCTGAGTGGGACAGCGAATGAAAATGTTCGAACACAATTCTGCGGAAACTTTCTGGAACAAAAGGTCTTGGTGTGCCTGTTGACACATCACAGATTAGTTCTGTAGGTGTTAGAGGACAAGGCATTCTTTTCAATTCCAGAGAAGTGGTGTTATTTTGCATTAATTCTTTCAGTTCGGTGTCGCTGTGCTGCTGCGAAGGCACTGAAGTCTAGGAACGGTGATGCTGAAATTTTGCAGGTTTCAACTCTTGAGAGAGTATCAGCCACTGTATTCTTGGATCCGCTGATATGGCAGACATCTGTGCTGAACTGAGAGATTAAATTCAGATGTCGAAATTGACGTGGGCTGCACTTGTCGGGGTTTTGCTTGAAGGCATATAAGAGTGGCTTTTGGTCAGTGTAAATACTGAACACTCGATCCTCAAGCATGTGTCTGAACTTCTTCACAGGGGTATACATTTCCAACAACTCCCTATCATACATTGAGAACTTTTGTTGGCTTTTCGTTAGCTTCACTGAAAAAAAGGCAATTGGTTCCCAATTGTGTTTGTTCAGCTTCACTTTGGGAATTTCCAACCGCAAAATCACATGTGTTGACGAACACAATCAGCTTAGTGCCTTGAATTGGGTGTCGAAACAAAGTTGCATTGGCTAGAGCGCTCTTTGCCTGTTGGAATGCTTCCCCTGCCACCTCAGACCATTGTATTTTTCTCGTATTGGTGTTCCTACTTTTCCTGCCTTTTCTGTTATTTTTAATTCCTTCTAAAAATTTCATTAAGGGTGATAAAATATGGGCTGCTTTCAGAATAAAACATCTGTAAAAATTGAACAGACGAAGAAAACGCCTTAATTGAGTTAAAGTTCTGGTTGGGGAAAATTTAGTATGCAATTTACTTTTTCCGTTAAGGGTTCAAGACCAGCTTCAGATATTTTGAAACCTAAAAAGTTCACTGACAATTTACCAAATATAGATTTAGAGGGTTTTAAGCTGAGACCATAAGTCTGTAATCTACCAAATAATGTTTTAAGGTGTTCGGTGTGTTCTTTAGGTGATTTTGATTCCACCAAGATGTCATCCACGAATGCAAAGACAAACTGCAGATCCCGAGTGACCTCATCAATGAACCTTTGAAAGGCTGCTGCAGCATTGCAGAGGCCAAATTGCATGCGTGTGCTCTTGAATAATCCAAAAGGTGTTATTATTTCACTTTTGTGAATATCAGCTGGATTTATGAGAATCTAGTAATAGGCTTTTACCAGATCTATATGTGAAAATATTTTTGTGCAAAGTAAATTTGATGTGAAATCCAAAATATTTGGCACACCATAATTATCCTTGATGGTTTGAGAATTTAGTGCTCGGTAGTCACCAACCGCTCTCCATTCAGTGGTATCCTTCTTTGGGATCATGTGCAATGGTGATGCGCAATTGTTTTTAGAGGGGTGCATATGTCTTAATTGAATCATAGTTTGAAATTCCTCGTTAGCAATACACAAGTGGTCAGGTGCAAATATACAAGCTTTGGCTGTTACAGGCGGACCAGTCGTGTTAATAAAATGAACCATTGAATGTTTTATGTCCTGATCTGGACGCGGCGGTCTTGTAATTTCCGTAAATTCCTGCAATAGCTTATGATAAACACTATCACCTGATACAGATTTTACAGAGTAAACATTGCTGTTGTGCAATATAGAGTCAGCATTTACATTGGTGGTTGCATCATGTAGCTTACATTGTGATAAATTTAGTACTAAATTAAAATTAAAAAGAAAATCTGCACTGATTATGGCAGTGGTTACATTACCTACTAAGAATGTCCACTGAAATATTCTTCTCAGACCAAAGTCTAAGGAAAGAGTTTGAGTGGTGTAAACTTGGATGGGAGAAGAGTTGGCTGTGGTAAGTGTCATGTGCAGTGTGTTTCTATGCTGTATTTTTGAGGCTGGAATAATGGAAACATCCAACCCTGTGTCTATTAAAAAGCTTGAAATTGTCTGTTTGTTACGCACGAAAAGTCAATGAGAATTTTGCAGCAAGGCGGTAGTCACAATTATGCCTGGCCTGTCTCATTTTTTTCAAACTTACATGGCGGCGGACTTATAGTGGTATAAACATTGATCATATTTCCTTGTCTTAGAGTGGCTATGTTTCCTGAATAAGTGGTTATGCTTATGGCTATGACTTCTGCCTCAAGAAATCTGCTCTACACGCAAGCTTAGTTTTTTAATTTCATCTAGTAAGAGGTTTTTAAGGGAATGGTTTGAGGAAACAGAGCAAGCACTTACCCAGCTCTGGTGTTACATTCATGACAGGACCTGTCACCTCAGCTGCTTTATCCAGGGTCAACGGGCTTACAGCTACGAGGATAGATTGTACGGACGTTGGTTGTTGATGCTGAAAAAGTTCCAAAAGTAATTCGTCCAACACATTGAGCGATGCCGCACGCCAACACATTTCACGTAACAGTTCACTCGGTCATCAATCACCTAGTTCCTCTCCGGCGAGCAATTTTCGGATTTCCTGCTGTGATGTGTGACTCACCGCTGTTTTATCAGTTCCAATCTCGTCGTCTCGTAGGGATGCGTGGCGTCAGATTTAATTATCACATCTCAAATTATGGTAGCTGCTTCCAGCAGTAAGTGTGCGCTGATGTAGTTGAACTTTGTTTTGCTATCCATCACCAGTTTAGGGCATCCAAGCTCAAATGTGTGCTTTTGCACATGGTGAACCACAGGGCAGGGTCTGAAAAATTATATGCCGGAATCTTCACAGCTGTGACCTCCAACATGATGTGCGTACAGGTAGGTTCGTAACTTGTTGATGTTGAAAAAGCGAAAATAAGTTCCAAACTGGAAATTAACTGGTCATAAAAGTCCTAAACATACTAATTAGTCCTGGTCACCATTTGATGTGTTTGTGTAACCTCCAATATTACGATGGACTCAGATAGAAATCAACAAGTTTTATTTTCCAGCCACGACTTCAACAACATGTGACTGACTGGAGTGCATTTTTACTTTTCACTCCGCACAATCAGAGGGAACAGACAAACTGCCTTCACGCCATGTGTAGCCTCCAAGATCATAGGAGAAATCCAGCTTGTAATGAGGTACTGCCATCTTGTGAGGCGTAAAAGTATTAATTGTATTGTTCACAACAACAACAGTACACATGATTAAAACTGTTACAAAAGAAAATACTTAGTAATTATAAACAAGGTTATATATAAGGTTAGAATGTATATTATAAATAATTAAACTAAGTTATTTATGAACCAGATGGTTTGCCTTCCACTTCTCACATCTCCCTATGTATCTAACTCTATTTCTTAGTGGATATGAATATCTTGTAAGTTCATTCTATTGGGCAGTAACGCCATCTGTAGTCAGAAGAGTTAATATAGATCTGTTACAAAGTATTTTAAGTACTTGGTTTCAAATGAAGAGATATCATCTCTAATAAATAGAGTTAATATACCATTTCTAGTCAGTAGAGTTAATATACCATCTCTTATCAGTAGAGTTAATATAGGTCTGTTACAAAGTATTTTAAGTTCTTGGTTTCAAATGAAGAGATATAAAATAATTCTTCCATATTGTAATAGTACACAATAACATTCCAGATGAGTGTTTGATTGCAAGAAATAACAAGTAATATGGCATCATTGATATTGGAAGGATTATTTATCATAAGAAAATTTTACAAGAATAACTAAATAATGTTACCTTTCAATGACCATATCATTTTCAGAGTCAGAAAAGAAAAAACAAAACATTAAATGAAGTGAAAATTATGTGATAATTGGTTTGATATTTACTGACTATATGTTGACAGGAAAAAAGTACCGAGAGTCTTAACAGTGAGACTCTTGCAAAAATACTTTAAGAAATATTATATTCTGTTGCACTGGATGTAAAACAAGAGTCAGATCGGCCAGTGCAGTTAGATTAGCACAGTAATTACTTAAAAAATCCCAGACTTAAAAATCAGTAGCACACAAATCTACAATTTGATTCTCCAATGAAAACATTGATCCAACTAATAAATAAAGAATTCATAATAAAAAAGAAATAATATGAAAGAAACAAGAAAAAAATGAGTTTGCAAAAAAGGTTATTTTTCCAAGATTTACATTTGCAAATAGGGATTAAAATTATCATTGGGTTCTGTGGACTCCAGTAATGAATTGGCCATCAGTTTATAAAAACAAGTTTTTGCACTAGAATCATTACTTTAAATAAGTTGATGTCATGACACAGAAGATACCCATCAAATATAAATACAGACAAACCTGTTTTTGAGAATTCTTTTGTGCTGTTTATGAAAATTTCAATGAAATTTAACAACAAAAAATGTAATGGTTTAATCAGCCATTTAGTTTTTCAATTTTTTCATCACATTACATAGGTATTTTGTCTGCAATTTACAGTACATATGTATCGTTACCTCAATACTGACTTGATTCATACATCCAGTGCTATTAAGTTCCTAAATTTGTAATGATCTATATAATTTTTTTATTATCATATTTATTTTTAGTTTAAACTTTTAGTGTTTTGTTAAGTCTGCTTTTTTGCTTTGTCTTACTGGAGAATTATTATCCAGAATGTATATGCCAAGTGTCTTCATTTTGTTTTAAAAAAGCAATTCTTAGTTATTTCATAAGATTTATTAACCAAAACTTTTTTATGCAGTCCCAATTCGCTGCATAAAAAACTGAATTATAAAAACTATTTTTTACATTTGTACATGTGAAGTTTTGTATGATATTTTATGTTATTTCCATCCATTGATAAAAATAGTTTTGAGTGTACTTCATTATTTTAATGACTTGTACTTACTTATCAGCATACTTTTAACCCAATTGTTGAAATTTCGCATATGGAATATCCTGCTTTGCTTCCTTTCCGCAAGACCCTTTTCCTGAATTTGATTATAGTGCTGAGCAACTATTGGTGCTAAACATTCTGCCATCTAAATTATAAAATAACAACATTTTACTTACATTTTTAAATCTAATTCCTTTTCACGAAAAGAGTTTAAGGATATTACAGATAAAGGATAAAAGTCTAATTATAATAGAATTTTCTGGCATAAATTTTGAAGGTTTTTTTAAAATTAAATAGGGTGAAAACTATTAATTTTTAATTTGTACAGATATATAATAGGTATACAATAAAATATTTTACAAACATTTTAACTGTTTTTTAATTGATAATTTTAATAATTACTTCGTACTTTGAAATATCTTAAAACAAAATAATCAAAGCAAAAAACCCAATTGTTGAATTCTTTCATATAAAAACATAATAGTTCAGAAAATTACAGAAAATATAAATATGAAATTAAAATATAAATGTAGATGAATCTATGAAACTGGCATTGTTTATTTATATATCAATGAATAAATTATACATCATAAATGCTTTTACTGATGTTATTAAATAAAGACAAATGTATAAATGTGATTTTAGTAACTGTAATTGGCTGGATTCAACATAGATATCATTTTTCAGACCCAGAACAAACTTACTAATTTAACTGGAATTGGTTGACACTCTATGACCCCATTTAATACACGAGGCTTAATTGTATCAGAACCTAAGGTTTAAGTAAAACTCTGGAACCATTAAGAATAACCATCTGTGAAGCTGTTTAATGGTTCAGAATTGTACTGAATAGCTAAGACTGAAGTGGAAATTATATCAGTTAATTACTGTTAAATAATAGGTTGGAGCTCTAACCATTCAGTTGCCAAACAGGAAATTGTTTATATATGACTTTTTTAAAGCATAAAAAAACTATTGATAAAGAAAGTAATTTTTAATGATAAAATTTTATTATAATCAATATTGAATATTTACTCTAATTTATAAAAAAAAGAATTAAATTACAAAAATTTTAGCTTGCTTTTTATTTTCACATAAATAAGAAATATATTAAGTACATATATTATTAACACTGATTATTAAATATGTATATGGAAATGATTCTCTGTCATTACACTATAAATATTTCACAAGTCAGGTTTGAGGTTTGGTTTGATTTGTTTAACAAGCAAATGTTAACAGTTAATTTGACTAGGACCTACAGTTCAAAGTGGCTTCTAAGCCATTACAATCATCCATACCTGAGGCGAAGCTTGAGAACCTTTCCAGAGAATGCTTTCAGGATGAATTAATTTGCCTATTTGAGGATAAATAACTTTTTATCCCAGTTACTTTATTTTGCAATTAACAAAAGAAAAGGCAGGAGAATGATATCTACAGGACTGTCTGTGATGGCTGGCCAGACACACAGTTGTCACAAGATAATGTTTTTGAGTGCCCAGCTATAAGAGCTAATCTAAGGAGAATAGGGATTTTGCCATTATTGGTAGACCTATACACCAAAGAACATTTAAAAAATAGCAGAAGCCATTATTAATAGAACTCATTGCTTTATTTAATCATTATTATGTCAAAATCGAAAATAAGTATTTTTAACAAATACTTTCAATGTTCTTTTTCATGGGGTTTGCATCTACCCGATGCTGGAGATATTTTGATATCATCATAAAAATATTTTCAAATAAGATTCATTAAGGAAAACAAAGAATTCAGTGGCAAACACAAAAGTACAACTTTATTGCAGCATTTTTACTTTTTTTCTACCCTACAAAAGAACAGAAAGCATGAAATGACAAACAGCACTGCGTAGCAGCCACTCTCAATTCTTCTTTCAGTTTCTAACAATAATCCAACTATCATAGACATGGATTTTTTTTTTTTAAACTAATTTCGACATTAATTTTTGAAATACATTTTTATACAAGAATACTTTTCAAACTTAATCATTTTCTTTTAAGTCATAACTGTTGCATAATGATATTCTTACAAGAATAAAACAAATTTCAAAAGTGAATATGATGGTATTTGTTTAGTTACAAACACTTTATTATTAAACGTTATTTATTCCTATCTTGAAATATATTTAAAATTGTATTTAAAGGACTTTGCAGATTATGGTGTTTTAAGCAAATTAAAAATTTTACAATTGAAAATTGTTAAGAACTGAAACTAATTTTCAATACATGGTATGCTAAGACTAGATTTTAAGGCTGAAAATCCACACCTGAATAGCTTAATCATCACAAAGAAATTAAACAAATTTAATCTAACTAAGATAATCAAAAATTTTGATATGCTAAACTTTTATAAATTATAATTATATATTAATATTTATTTTTAAATTTAAATGAAATTAGGGCATGATTACTAAAAACCACATTTAAAAATATATAAATCTACGGTACAATAATAAAAAGACAAAATTAAATTATAAACATAGTCCATTCTTCTTTGAAGATCATTAGTAATTTTACAAGGTTATTTGCTAAGTTATATCTTATGCCATGATTGTCAATTAAAAATAGGACTACACTTTCATTGGACAAAAAATATTCTAAATATTTCTTTTCTTCTCTGGATTTCTATATAAAAATATGCTTAAAAATTAAAACAAATGTATATCTAATAAATTAAAAAATAACCTTTAATTTATAGATATAAATCATAGACAAATTTACTTGAATACAATGGAATTCATTTGATTATAATATTATATATATATATATATTACAATATTAATAAGTATATGTTAATTACATAATTAACACATTTTATTAAATAATGCATTGTTAATGTACAATTTCATAAATGATTTAAACTAGCATGTAATTCAAATTTATTACACAATAAAAAATATACTTTTCTCAATATTATTCATTAAGTTAAATTCTTTTTTTTTTTTCAATTATTATTACTATATTGAAAACATTACTTAAAACTAAAAACATTCCACGATACTTCAAACTAAACACATACAATAAAGCTTTACATAAAATATAAAAAAAATTCTTTCCATATTGTATTTAAATCTGTACCATTTTGTCATTAAGTACTATACTTTGTTATCATTCAAACTTTTAAAAGTTTTGGATTTTAATGAAAAATTATTTTAATTTAAAATTAGTATTATTCTGTCACTGAACAACATAGAATAAGATAATTGGTTATCTTTGATTTTTATGGTTTTCTTGATAAACCAACAAATTATAAATAAGAAAAACAGATAAAAGTAGCAAACAAAAGACAATTATAAATACACTTTCACTTTTGACTGTTATATACTTATCAAATCAAAGATATCCTACTACTCCTTTTTCCAAAGGAAACATATTAGCAGATATAATCTTGATATTGTAGTGATCCCTTTCTCATGTCCTTAATTAGTAATGGAAATGGTATTTCCCCTTCTCAGTATTATTCATTACCTGCCAAAGGGTGAAATAAATTCCCATGCTTTGAGATATGGACGTACAGTTTGGACAGTAAATGCATGCTAACCCCCTTTTTCCTAGGGGGAAACAAGTACGCGGGACCACGTGATATACCAGTTGGGGAGATGAGTCGAACGACTCCAGCCACTTGGTATGCGATCGTCTTGTGATGTAGTAGAATGTAATAAATGTTTTCTTGAATTGAAGTCTTGATTCTGTTGTTCGCATCGAAAACTACCACTAAATCCCCAAAAATATCAAAAAACCACCTTTAATCCAATAAATTAGAGTATTTGAATTTATACATATCTATGTACAGTAGCTGCTTATTTTTATAAACTTTTAATTTATGAATGCTTGTAATTTTACAAACTGGTGATTAATTCCTAATGTGGTCCTACAGACACATAACTTTAATTCCCATATAAAACTAAAATTTTGAAAAATCTCTTTTGCAAACTCACTTTTATAAACCTTACTTAAATTTTTCTTTCAAATTTTTTATCAGTTGAAAAATTCGGATTGATGTTTCTATTGGAGAACTGTGAATCCTTTGAATTGTGAAAGAACTAATGAACTATTTATATTGAGATCCCAATTTTTTAAAACCAATTAATGGTGAATTTCTTTTACTTACCCTAACTCCTGTCTTATAGCCAATCAATCAGAGTATAAATAGTTAAAAGTACAAATATTGTAAGGTATTTTTACAAGGAATGATCATGGCTTGAAACTGCTTTATGAATTTGATAATTCAGTCACTATGCACTAATTAATCTATGCTTGAAATGAATTGGCAGAAGAAAACAATAGATTATTTTGACATGAATAATATATTTTAAAAAAATCATTGTAACTGAAGAAAGCCAAGAACATTTATTTGACACAATTTGGGTAAAGATGAATTATTCATCCATGAATAATGCAAAGAAACCTACTGTTAATCAAAATTTCAATTCAGGATATTTTGAATGTGAACTCAGATATAATTTGTATACAAGACTATTAGATGATTAAATAATTCAGAAATAACAAATGAGAATGAAAAAGAATTTAAAAATAATAAATTGGAATATGATGTAGTTCTGTTATCCCCTGAAAAATAGCAGATTAATGGCTAACAAATTTGAAGTAATTTCTGAGAAAAACAAAATCCTATGCTGCATTAAAAGGGGAAAAAATGTAGTTCTGAAATAGAAAAAATAAGCAAGTGTTTTCCCTGATTTTTCATTAATGAAATGAAATTAAGAATTTTTTTTATAAGTGTGAATTTAATTTTGCATATTTCTCATAACAGGCATACTAAATTATATTTTTCTAATAGTACTTTATAGAGGAAGTAGTTTGTAAAAAATTGAGACAGTATTATTTAAGAACACATATTCTACTATTTTATGAACATTTGAATTCACAAAATACTTAACAGATTCATAAAAATGAGCATATCTACTGTATATATATAACATATTATATATAATTTTGTAGAAATTACACAAGTGAAAAATAATTTTGTTTTATTAAGTAAATAGTTTCTACTAAAAGATATTAAAATTCAAAGCAAGTAAATATTTAATTAATATCTTTGCAGTCTAACTGCAGCTTGATTTGATTTATTGCTCTACAATCAGTTTTCCAATACAAGGGTTGCAGTGTACAATAGTTTGTAACATTTGCATTGATTCATAATATAATCTTGTGATAAGGTTCAAACTCAAAGATTATTAATATGAAGGCCAGAACATAAGTATCAAAGAAAAATTAATGACAGTAAAGACATTTTATATACTCTTTCTGGGAATAAAAGTTTTAGTTAAAGAAAGAGTTTAAAATACTCCATAACCCCAATATTCATACTTTGTTCAGTATATTTTAATTTATTTAATAAGTTTTCTATTCTTTTTTTTTTTTACAAAACAATGAAAATGGAATATTTTAAATTTGTACTGAATTGGTAACTGAATATTTTAAGTATGTACTTAGTATTTCTCATTTAATCAGTGTAGTATTAGAAATAATTATTCAAATCAAATAAACCCCACACAATTGTGGTAATGAAATAACGATCATTTAATGTTTGTAGCACATTATAAGGTACTTATGTATTAATGTTACAGCTGCTAAGAAAACAGCAAATTAAATAACAGGTATGCAAAAAATAAATAAAATTCATATGGTAAATTATCAGGGGCAAAAAAAGATAGTTTTAACTGTTATAAACTGGGTCAATTTCTACCAACTATTGCTTCATGTTTTTGAAATAAAACATATATAAATAAGTATCTTTACTGTTCTGTTATATCTTGGCGTTGATCCGTCTGGGCAGATTAGCTGCGGTAAGGATAATACATAAGGGAACCAGTTCAGTATCCCCATATATTGGCGAACGCGGCGAATTTTTTTCGTCGCCAAGCTAAGCGCGCGTTTATTAACTCGGTAAATTTCCGGAAGTTCGAAAAATAAGCATTTTAGAAAATTTAAAAAAAATAAATATAAATGATAGACTTACTTGATATGAAGTAAAGTTGATATGCCGTTTGGTATATTTATTTGTTCGTTTTCAGCAATGTCACATTTCAGTAATAAACAAAAAAAAAAGGCATGTAAAAAATATTTTTTTAAATATATACACTTTATAAAATTTACAAAAAAGCATCCAAAAATATTTTTCTAAATATATACACTTTATAAAATTTTTAAATATATAAAAAAGAGCATGCAAAAAATATTATTTTAAATTTATACACTTTATAAAATTTAAAAAAAAGCATTCAAAAACTGTTTTTTCAAATATTTACATTTTTTAAAATTTAAAAAAAAACATGAAAAATGTACTTTTTTAAATATATACAACTTTTAAGTAAATAAAGATGAAGCACGAATACAATAAAAAGTACATGTAAGCAATAGAATTTAAATAAAATAAATGAATAAATAAATATATATATATATATATATAATAAATAAACCAAATAAAAAGAAATGAACGACTTTAGTGTGACGTCAAAACTTAGCAACCATTTTAAAGCAGTCGTTGTTAAGGGCTTTAGTGTGACGTCAAAGGTAGCAACAGTTTCTAAGCAGTCGTTGTTAAGGGCCAATTATCGTTGAAATGATTGATTTGAGTGATAGATATTTAAGGTGCTACTTCTTACTTAAAACTTATTATTTCTGGATAACGTGTTTCAGTAAGCTTATTAGGGATATTCCAAAAATATATTGCAGTAATTTTTTTTAATTTGTAAAAGGTATTTTATTTAGCTATAAATGAAAAAAAATCATTGTTTTGATTTTTGCTTGTTTTTCAAAACATTACGCATCTGTTAGGCTTACAATTTCTTATGCATGTAAATCTTTAGAATTCATCATAAATCTCTTAATTTGTATATAATTTCAGAAAAAATGATACATTAATCCTGAATATGTACTTTTGTAAGTATAAATATAAATTATTTTTTAACTGTGATTACTGAAATGATTGTACTTAATAGATAGGTGCATTAAGATGTCTTTGTTTGTATATCTATTTTTTTTTTTATAATTTATTATTCATTTCTTAATTATTACCGACTTTATCTTTTCCTTAATATCTATTAAAATTTATTTGTAATTAAAGTATTAATTTCTACTCATTACACAAATGTTATGCTTAAGTAGATCTATCTAAATCTTTGAAGAAATTAAAATTTTAATATGTCTGAAGCTAATAAAAATTCTAATTTTTAAATTCTTTTTCTTTTTTAATTTGTATTTAATTTACTTATATCTTCCTCTAAACTTCTCAAATTAATTTACTAGAAGACACCACTATGGAAACCCTTAATACAGAAAGCTTAACTATTCACTCATTAACTAATATTATTGACTGCCTGGAATAGAGGACTCTGCCACTAGTTGGTTGCATAAAACATCAAAATTCATACACTATCAATTATTAATGTTTTTTTAATTATAAGAATGTACTTATATGAAACATCATATAAGATTGCTGATTTTAAAATGCATAAAACTATGGGATATAGAAAATTAGCCAAATTATTGTATTAAAGTTGTAATTGAAAACACAGGATTATTATATACTTGTATAAAAATTATAAATGTGATCTTTAATAATTTTTATACATTTTACATATTACTTGTTTTTAATGTTCTTATTATAAATGTGTACTTGTTTTTTCGCCTGATTTATTATTAAATAATGGAATATTTTTACTATTTCTAGTTAATTTATAAACTTTAACATGCATAAATGTTGCAAGATTAAACATGTATTATCAACTTAAAATATTAAGGCATTTGTCAAGTGAAATGAAATATTTACAAAATGTTTATATGTAGTAAGGTGTAATAAAAAAATTTTATCTTTATTAGTACTTAGAATTTCAAAACAGTATAATTCAAATAATATTATATTCTAATGAAATTAAGTATTAATATAGAATAATTAAAATGCTTTTTTTCTTGTTCTCATAAATTATTTTTTTATAGAAATTTTGAAAATAATTTTCTTATATAACAATATCTTATATTTTTTATATTTTAAATTTCTTATATTTTTGTAAATAATGTATTTTGTTAACATTTATTTCTTAATTTCATTTATTATTACTTTGATTTTCTTAAAATTCTACATTATTTAAGTTTATGTTAATAATTATGGCTGATAATTTTCATATGTATTCTTTCCTAAATAATATATTTTACTTATTTTGTTTGTATGTTTTTGTGTAAATAAAACCAAATGGTGAAGAGCTATGTTAATCTAAATTTTAACTGGATTACATTGCTGTTTACTTTTTGATTATAGTTAATTTCCATTATTAGATTTATTTAAGTTTCTGTTAAAAAGTAAAACTGAATAATTTATTTTTTAAATTGTAAAATGTGTTATTATGAATTTCTAATTCAAATCATATAATGGAATAAGTTTGTGATTGAAATAAAGTATTAAAATTAATTTGTGATATTTTATTATCTTGAAATTTTTGTAAAAACTCTTATTTTGATGGATTTATATAACTTGTTTATAAAAGGTGCATATTGCTTATAATGTAATTAATTATAATGTGATTTAATGTGTTAAATGCTCAAGTGCTTGTGTTGTTTTTCAATGATCATAATTATATAACTTAAAACTGTAAATTATAAATATTCGTCTGTTTATGTGGTTGTCACTTTTTCTTATTAATGAAACTATCTTAAGATTTGTTTTATGAACTAAAATCCTATGATCATAACTGAATTACTTTAATTTTTTATTAAAAGAATTAATTGCATTTTTAGTTCATAAAAATTGTATATATTAAATATAGAAAAATTAATCATAGTAAATATAGATGTATGTATGACAGACAATATGTAATTTTAGCTTTCAATTTTATCATCCTTTCAGGGGAAATTTCATGGAAGAGTATATGTAAGTTACACCATTTATACAATTTTTCTGTTCTAATTGAAAGGTGATGCAGAAGTAGGAGAATACTGTTGAATCAAGTCATTATGAAAATCTTAAATTATGACGATAATAGAATGCTGCTCGAAGGATTGGTAGAAATTGTTATAAAAGATAAAGTTTATAGAGTACAGGTTTGTTTCATGTTGATTCTTCTATTTATGATGTATAGATATATAATTGCAAAAATATATTTAAAATAATATATTTTATTGCAAAAAATGATTTTTTAATTTAAATTTCATGTTTTATTATTTGTTTTTTTTTAATTTATGAGTGTATATTTGAAAATTCAACATAAATATTGTGATAAACAAAATAAATAAAGCAAAATTTTAATAAGTTATTATTATGAAATTTCTAGTATTTGTGAAAGTAGCACATTAAAAATAATTCCAAAAGCAAACTATAAAATCTTATTAAAAGTCAGCAGCTTCTGTTTCCTGATTTACTTTACAAACTTCATAGCAGTCACAATTCTCACAGCAGATTTTCATCTTAAGCAGCATTGGTTGAGTATCCAATTTAAAGTATGAATACTTTCTAACTCTCCTCGGTGTTCTTCAACAAACTAAATTTATTTTAAATAATGCAGAGCTATGATTTGATGATACAAATTTGTATTATAATTATTTATAAAATGTGACATATCAATATGTATATAATTCTTTCATGTTTTACTTTTATACATAAACTAGTTAATTATTTTTTTAGTTTTAATAAGGAATATATTTGTATTGTCCGACACACATTTTAAATCTCTTTATTTAATCATTAGCCTTTAGTTTAATAGCATTTAAATTTGAATCATCTTGAGTTTAAAATTTTATAATGGTTTTAGACCAACATGAAAGATTTGGTTTTAGAGCTTGTGTACAAAAAAATTTTCATTTAGAAACATAAAAAAAAAAAATCTGATTATATTTGTCATTGTATTTTGTACTGAATGCTATTATATTTTGTACAATATGTAACAGATGATGCTGAGAACTTTCATTTCTTTTAACAATATCACATATTTTATGTCCCAACACATCAGCAATATATATATTGTGTATTTTGGGGTGTAGTGTAACAGGCCTCCTCGTAGTGAACCCTGGGTAACACTAAATCTGTTACAGCCTTTGTCTTTCTCTTATGCCTCTTGGAGGACTCTGCTGACCTCATGTATCCCCAGAGATCTACTTAGATCTATAGGGGTCTCCTGCTTCAAGTTAATTACTGGGCATGATTTTCTCCAGAAACATCTATATCACATAGGGCTTGTGGATTCACCCGACTGCATTTTATGTAGGGAACATGTTGACATAGATAGCGAGCATCTTTGGAAATGTTCTGCCCTCCAGGAAGCCCGCTCTTCTTCACATTTCAAGATGCTCTCCACTCCTGGAGATATTTCTTTTTTTTATTGGATTGCAAGAATTATTATGCTCGAAAGAGCCAACATAAGGACGTAATTAAAAAAAAATATTGTAGATTACCTGGCAAAAAAAATTGCCATGGATTATATGTTACTGCAGATTGTATATAGGAAAATATAGTTTGAAATTTGTTTTATTGATTTATAATATTTTAATAAGAATTCACAGTATTAATTTTTTGTTTACAGATGACCGTTGAATGTAGCCAATAGAATTGCAAGCCTGCTTGGAATGAGTGCTAGAGGGTTTTTAGGTTTTCCTTTAGCTGCAAATGAATATAGTCCACTTTCCTTTAAAGATCCCTTACAAGGACAAGGGACATCCTCCGAACTGGCACACGTTATGGTGGTGTTTTCCGAGGACATCACTACGCGTTTCAGCTTTGTCTTGTGATTGTGTCTTTAAATAAACATGAAGTTTAAAACTTCCATTTAGTCTATTTGTTTTTTTAGATAAATCTTTTTATCATTAATGGTAAGCAGATATCATGAGATAAAATAAATGGTTATTCACTTTTTTTTAACAGATGAGTATGTATACAATAGAAATAATATATTCTTGATGGAAGCTTATGCTCATTTTAATATACTAATTAATAATAATAAGTTTAGCATTGATTCTGTCACACTAATTTAAAAAACTTTTTGAGCATTTTAAAACAAAATCAAAAGTTTTCACATAATATACATTATTTAAAAACTTGTACTTAAAGTTATTTAAATATATATATTCAAATTATAATGTAAAATATTAGAAGCCAATATAAGTTTCATCCTTAAAAATTGGTTCCTTTAAATTATATGAGGATAAATTACAGATTATAAATATAAATTCAAAACAATTGTAGTAAATATTGAAAAAAAAACACATATTTTATAAAATGTTAATTTGCCAGGAAAAATACCACATAAATAGCTTTCAATATAATTTACAGCTACCTAATGTGGAATTTCACCAGGCTTCAAAACTGTTTATTGAACAAATCTAAATTTCGAGTTAATATAAAATTTGTCTCATCAGTTTTCATAATGGACCATTTTGGTGTCACATTATGTTTATAATTAAAAATTTAATTATTAATTTACCAATCATCACACCAGGGCTGCATAGGATACTTATATCTACCTAAAATAATCACGATAAAAATGGTAATGACTATTGGGATATTTCCATATCACTTAAGAGATATTTTCATTGATGCTTTGTCTCCATAAGGTTGAGATTTAGCCATACTACACCATAGACTGAAAAAAAAAAAGAAAAAAAAATTATTATTGCATTCAGATTTTTACAATTTGAAATTTATGACATAAAATAGTTCAAAGTAAAATTATTTAAGCATAAATATAAATTTAAAAATCAAAAACTTACTTAACATTCTCGTAATATCGAATAAACTTTTATTAAATAAATTATTTGTTACAAAAATACTTTCAGTTTATGAAATTCAAATTATATTTGTAACAGTAACTTCATTAATGCATAAACAAACACTTTGTAATTCAGTTTCAGCTTCATCAAAATTAACAATAATTGATTTTCCTTTCCGATAACCTCAGCAGTCCACCTATTATAATAATTTAATTCCTGTCTTGTACACAAAAACAATATTCAATTAAATTATCTCTATTTGGTTAACAAGTACAATATAAAACTAAATCATTTCTTTCTCTTTTATTCAATGAATTACAAATGGACATATACTTCAAAACTTTTTAATATATAGAACATATGTATTAGCCTGTGAAATTACTTTGCACTATTTTTCAACCAAAGTAAATCACCAAATTTTGTTTTTTTTCTCACAAAAAGAATCAAAATAAAACAATTTATATATAACTAAGATAACATGTATTGGTTTAAAAATGCATAGTTGAATTGAATTGTTTTAAAAAATACATATGTAAAATTAGTGTTTTAGCAAATGAGGGAACATTACATCCTTAATGACTTTCTATCATAACCTCAGTAACAAATTTTTTATAGTTTGGAAGAAGTATGTATAAAAATGCAGATATAAAAATGTTTGTATATCTTTTATAGTTATTGTTATCTTTAACAGAACAAATACATTCATTGTTTTTTTTAATTGGTGCTACTAAATGCAAAGTATTTTAAGAAGCATAGTATTTTTATAAGAAATAAACAAGGCATTAATATATGTTCGTAATCAATTTTATGATTCCGTAATGGAGAAACCATATAAACGCGTGACATGTATTCACGTGGATGTCACAAAATTTTAAAACCAAACAATTTAATAATTACCAGATACTTTTAATATATATTTCCGCAACTTTTCCACTTTCGGAAATCTAATAAATTTTCACCTATCTTATTCACTATAATGTTTATTGTCGGGAACGCTACTACCTTCGGAAGCGTTCGTTTCAGTAAAGTATTCCAAACATAGCAACCAGATTGCTTAGGAATCACTCACCCTAGCAACCCTTATATAGACTTATCATTTCAGTGAATTTTTCAAAATTTTATCAGGAAATTCCAAAAACTTTTCTTCTAAAAATTATTTTGAATATTCAAATATTTCTATATCACTGATTTCTTTATTTAGTTTTTCTAATTTTAATCAGAACCTATTATACATTTGGAACAACACGATAGATTACGGGAATTCCCATGTTGTGGCAACCTTAGCAACGATTGTTTTAAAAAACTAAGTTGTAAATGACGTCACGACTGGCAAAAGATATGGACTTGGTCGTTGGTTCATGGAAAAGTCATCTCCTCCTAGTTTGTTGACCGATTTTAAATCATTACCAGATGTGTGAAAAGCAGTTTAACTTTCTTTGGTATTTGTACTCAAAATTTCTGAACGTAGGCTGGTTGCCATTTTGGATGACAGAGTTCCAGTGCTCCAGGCACTCTCCACAAATTTATTTGCTTTGATTCCAATAGGGTGTAATTATTAGTCACAGAGAAAGATTTTAATGAGGATATAACAATTATTTCCATTTACCTATCATTTGGTTAATCATCGAACCTTGTATTTTCATCTGGTACCGTCAAGTCGCATGACACTCTTTCATATTCTTTATTTATAAATAAAAATAAAAGGGACTATTTATAAGGAGGGAAACAAAACAAATTTTCTATATACATCTTGAATGCCTATTCTTGAATAATTCATACATTTAGTTGAGTTTATAAGCAGAAATTATTTCTAGATTATTATAATTATAATATATATACAAACATAAATATTATTTCATAAATTGATATAAATAAACATTTTTTTGTTTCCATACACTTGTTCAAACATTTTATAGATTAGATTAGTAATATAAATACTTATACACAATTTTTTTAACAGTGTTTACAGTCAGTACAGCTCTGCACATACATTTAGATGCAAATAGTGATATAAATATTTGAATAGTATTGGGTTTTCGCTATAATTATATTTTGGTTATGGAATCAGAATGATTTGAAGAATGGAAGAACTTTTTCTTTTCATTATTATTTATTTACATTTTGAGACTTAAATTTAGAGACAATCTGCGGGATAATAAGGTAAGAATAAAAATCTCTTAATTTTAATTGATACTTGAATGGGAATTAATTTAAAGAGGTTTGCGCAAGTAAGAGGGATAATGCCTTAATTCTCGCTAACATTAATTTCGCAATTGAATTAATCTTCCCCACTCAGGAATGGGGAGTTAAGGAATGATCCGTGACGAATCACTTGGCTGAAAGGGAAGTTTTCTGGAAGCTGCTCAACGAGCATTGAATTTAAATTTACAGAATGAGAAACATATAAAAATAAAACGAAGGTTTAAGCATTACATATTTCTAAGAATTGCTTTCGGATGTCACCTGTTTTCAGGTTCGTTGTAGTTGTATTGTGGTTGGTTACTTATGAGGAGATTTGAAATTTGGTTTAAATTATTATAAAAATTTTCCGCTAACTTTATTATGTGCTCTATAAAATATTCATGGTTAAATTTTCTGATTTTGTTTTCGTTTCTGAAATACGCTGGAGTCATTGTACACATTCTAATGATTTTGTTCTCATGGTGTTGGAGTTTGCAGATCAAAATTTACCAAGGTAGCGTGGGAAATTCTCTTGTAAAAATAAATACTTTATGCCCAAAAATAAACCTACAAGTTGCACGGCTATTAGTAATAAGAGCTAAAGACATATATCCATGATTATTGATAATAGTTTTTTATAAATTGATATTTAGTTGTTACAACCCTTTAGTTTCTTCTGCATATTTGTAACTACTTATATAATCTTATAAACTTTTGCAAAACAAACTGTACAAATGAAATAATTAAAATTCAGTGAAATAAATATATACATATAAGTCGAGTTTTATGTGAGCTGAGCAAAAAACTTTGATAATAAATTATAAGGTCTGCAAATGTTACAAAATAAGGTTCTATTGTATTAACAAGAGATAATATTTTAGATATGAATGAATTGTAGTTTAAGTAATGAGAAATGTGGAAAACATTCCATGCCATAACAAAAAGTCTGTGATTAGTAATTTTTATAGAAATTAGAACATTCACAATAATTATATTTAGTCCACATGTTTAATTCAAAAGAATTTATTTCCTTATTAGATACATTCGATTTTGGTAATTAGGAGGATACACATCGAAATTATAGTATTTAATAATACTTATGTAATATATTATATATTTTTAGATATAAAGTATAAATATGCTAATTTTTATTAATGTAATTTATACATGATTATCAGCTATAATATCGCATAAACAATTTAAAAATTAATTGCGGAAAAAATGTGGAAAATCATCAATAAATACTTAAACTTCAATTGAAATTATTTGATATCTCTTTCATTGCTTTTAAAATCACATAATACGTTTTGATGAAATAGTTTTATTTAGAAAAGACACGCAATACTATTGGTTATGTTACATTTAACTTTTTCTTTTAAAGGTACCAAGTATTAATATTGAAATATCATAACCACTGGTGCCACATGCATTAATAACATCATTATCATTTTTTCTTTTAAATGAGTTAAACTAACAAGAAAAGTATTTAAGTTCTTGAAATCATGTACGCTTGGATGTAAGATATGATAGATAGTTGTCTATACTATTCTTGTTTATGTCTATTTACAAATATAAAAATCAAAACCTCTTTTATTTTCAGTTATTTTTACTAACAATAAATGTTTTTGTTTTTCATATTTGTAAATTAACGTCTATTAAGGCCGATGAAATACTTTTATTTGAAGTGCAAAAAGACAAAGAATTATTTTTCGAATCTTTTTCCACTTATGATAAGACAATATTATAAGCATAGCAAATATTAGAAATGTACATTGTTGAGAATTTCTTTCAGAAATAAATATTTATCACTTATTCTAATAATCACCATAGATTTTCTTTTGCAATCAAATAGATTTAGAAAATACGTATTTTTATAGTCTATAGATAATATTATTTTATTATTTAGAAAATAGTATAAAGATAAATTAGTATTAGTATACTAATGCTAATTTATCTTTATACTGACACATAAAGATTCATGTTCATCATAATTAAATGTGAATGAAGCAACAAATAGTATTTGAAAGTATATAATACATTACAGTATTAGATTAACCGACTTTTCAACTGGAATTCAAAACTTTTCATGGAAAATAAAGTGCTCATTTATAAAGCATCTCTTCGACCACTTATTTCCTATGCCTGCCCCATCTGGGGTTACACCCACGATAGTAAAATTAAAAAACTGGAAACTCTCCAAAATAAAGCCCTCAGATGGGCAGTTAAGGCCCCCTGGTTCATTAGAAACCAAAAAATCAGACAAGAATTAAAAATCCCTACCCTGAGTGAATTCTTCGCGAAAATAATGTATAACGTGATTAAAAATATTGATAAAACTAATAACAAAACAATAATTAGCCTTCCGTCCTATAATGACCTAAGTACCCATAATAGATTGCATCCTCTCTCATTGCTCAGATATTGCCCAAAGTTTTCTCACCAACCACCATGAAATAAACTCTAAATAGAAAAAAAAATTATCTTTGATAACTACTTTTTTGTATGGATAAAAAAAGACTACTAAAAAGATAAAAGGTATTTTTTTTTGTTACATCTCATTCTATTTGTGGAAAAAAACTAAAATAAAAAATGATGAAAAATGCATACATAAGTGTGCATACTAAATGTATATAAAAACAGATTTTTTTTAAAATGTACATGTATATGTAAATACATAAAATAATAAAAAAAGATAAATATATTGTATTGCAGACCAATTTATATCTTGTAAATATTATAGCGTGTATAAATTCTTGTAAATACCTTTACCTGTTCTTATGTAAATATTCTTATTTCTCTCAATTTATTCCTTAACTATTTCCTTTATTATTCTATTAGTTTCATTTAATTTAAATATATACATCATAAATTAATCAACAACAATTTTTTAAATTCTGAAATAAATTTTGTGAAATAACCATAGTCCCGTCCATTAAAATTCCAAACTCATTTTAAGCCAATCAGATTCAAGTTATAGCTTACCAACCAAGAACTAGCTATCTAATGAGGGTAGAGGATCGCCAGATACAGGGACCTCTGAAAACTGCCAGCCGGCAATCACTTGTATTAGATGAGTCAATTTTAAAATTCTTGAAAAATTTGTAATAATATTCTTGAGTTAAAATTTTATGAAATATCATCAAGTACCGAAGCTGACTCCAGTTAACAATTAATAGTAAATAAGATCTATTGTGTAAGTTTATTGAAAATAATCACTATTTCATTTCTCTAATACACTCAAGAAATTGTGAAAAAAAAAAAAAATTAGTATTTTTGTGGTATAAGTAGGATAAAATTTATCTTCTAGAAAAGAATTATTCTACAATACAAGTGATATATGTGTGTGTTTACATATTATTTTCATAATAACAATAATTTTTTCAATGGTTACATTTTAACTGATTATAGGATTGAAAACAGAAATTATGGACAATGTAAAAACTAAATTCGGCATTCATTTACACTTAAAATGTTATTTTATTTAATTAATTATATACATGATTTCATTCACATTTGTATCAAAACAGTTTTTGATTCACATTTCAGACATTTAGGAACAACATCAATCCCCTTAGGTAAAATACCTAAATATTGCATCAACTGCTTAATTCCAACAACTAGATATAAAATTAGAAACGAGAAATTCTTGAGTAAAGGATGCATTTTTAAAGTAAGAAAATCGCCCTATAAAATTATCAGAAAAATCCTAGTATAGTTAAGAACGAAATATCTTAGAACAAGAAAAAATGCTGCTAAATATAATACGATGAATCATATATAACTCCGCCTATATTACCTCAATCAGATTTTCCCCAGGCATCAATGGCTTCGCTTACAACGCATTGTCACACAGTGCGATAATCACATGTCCAGTTAGCTGGGTCACCATACTATGACTCCAATCGCTTGGGTTTGGCGAAGAAAGCGATAAAATGTGTCATTTGGCGGAGCAAACACGAATATCATAATATCCCCAACAAACTTCATGTATGTTCACAAATTTTGTCATGTCATACACATGCATTCTTATGTGGTAAGCCAGTATGACTCATTTTATCGCTGTAGCTGATCCAGCTTTGTTTTCTAAATTTAATTAATAGTAATCGCAGAAATTCTTTAACTTGAGGAATAAATATTTTTGTATAAACAATTTTTTGGTGTAATTATTATCCCCCTCTAAGTAATTTCTCTCCAAATCTAGTGCCCTTTGTTTTGATTATTTTTTGCAGTAGTAATATGACAGAAACAGTTTTGGCACGTAAGCTTGAACTGTTTCTGTCATATTACTATTGCAAAAAATAAGCTCGTAGCATTGAATAAGATTGAATTTTTTCACAAAACTCGTCAAGGTAAAAATGTATTTGAGGGTGCCCCTTGGCGAGATTGACGATTTTGTTTAAACACTCAAAAATAATGGTTAAATCTAAGCCAATCACAAACGTGAATGGATTGCAGAATAGCATTTAGGGTTACCATAAATAGAACAATATCGCCCAGTTTGGCGATAAACTTGGCAAGAATTCAAGGGGCACTCTAAAGTACAGTCTAACCCTCGTCAAAAATTTAAAACACCATTTTGGAAAGGCCCGGAGCAAACTACATCAGAATTCTCCTGTGAAATTCTGACAATTCGGTGCTAGGAGAATTCCTCGTGAACTCACAGAGGTGGAGTATTGACGTCATGTCATGCGACTATGTGACATTATCTTCCTATTGAATTTGTGACGTTATTTTTCTATTTGACATTTTTCTGTAACTACATTTGTATTGAAAGATTAAATAAATTTTTTTCAGCAGAATTTAAAATATTCATATTTTACAAAAGAGAATGATGTATCAATTATATGTGATTAAACAGGCTTCATATAAATAAAATGTATTTTTATGAAAATATGAATTTCAATTAACCAGGCATCCATCTTGAGAAAATTTCAGTATATTGCAAACTGGAGCTGCATTGATTTGGGCTATAGAGAAATGTATCTCATAAATAAAATAAGTTTTCATGAAAATGCAAATTGTAATTGATAGAGCAGTGGTGCACAACTTAGAAAATATAATAAATAAGTAACTGTAATGCAATATAGCTCTGATTTAAAACAGATAATAATAATAAACCTAAAACATAAGCAAATATTCTAACAAATGACTTTTTAATTGTTGTGTATAAGTGATATTAGTAATCACAAAGAAACACAAAAACAGTCTATTTTCATCAGCAAAGTTAGAGTCTTCTAAGACATCCAAAAGTTTTTCCTCAATCTTATCTACTGTCATCTAGTTTTTAAACTAATTGTATTTCTGTGCAAGATTTTCATGAATAATATAAATATATTATTGATGAAAATCTTGCACAGAAATATTTAGCTAGTTTATATAAAAAAATATTTAGCTAGTTTTATTAGGCTCTTTAATGTCCTAATAAAACTAGCTAAATATTTATATTGATATTCAGAAAAATGTTTAAGTGACAAATGTTTGTGGTCAGTCAGAAGCAAACTTATAGATATCTCTTTAGATAAGTTTTATCATAATGAAAAAAATTACAATTTTATTGTTAAAATTTTAAAGTCGATTAATATATAAAGAAATGACAGAAATTCTTGGTGCACTAAAGACAGAATCTCTCAGGTGGTTTAAAATTAATAAGACTTGCAAAAATCAAGAAAAAATTGATAATTTCTAAACAAAGTATTTTTTTTTATTTTTGTGTCTGATTTAAGGTAACACATGTTTTTAACTTATTAAGGAAATATTATTTTTCCTGTTTAATTGCAAGCTGTATATATGTACATGAAATTTTATAATCACCTATATTCTTCTGTGTTTTATATTCATAAATGGGAGATAATGATTGATATATTTTTTAAACATTTTGCATACATTGCTATAAGTTCTACTAAGTTATGAAGAAAGAATATCAAATCATAAATTTAGTTACATTTAATTTATTTAATCGACTCCAAATCATAGAATATTACATTATTCATCATTCATTTATGTCTGGAATGCTTTTGATTTCTTAATTTGTATTAATCTAATATTTTTGTTTTTCAGGATTCATTTATTGATTTTGATGGAAATCGAATTTGTGATAAAATGAAGCAGGGTTGCAAGTGGTTTGTGGTAAGCTATCATGGAATTCTCAATTAATTTCAAAGAAATTAAATCAATAACCTCACAGTTTTGCAAATTCATCTTGAAAGTTTTCTCAAGGAAAAAAAAAATGTTTTTTTTTCTTTCACATTTTAATTTTAAAATTCAATTTTACAATAATTGCTCGATTGTTTGAAAAAAAACAAGCATTTTTTAATGATGGTACTTTTTAATTAATTTTGTAAATTTAAAATATTCTTTGAAAGTAAGTATATGCTGAGTATAATTATATGTATGCTTTCCATTTATTGCAGTCAAGTATAAGTTTTAATATAAGATATTAAAAGTTACGGAATAACAATTTACCCTGATGAATTCAAATAATTTTACTCTTGATGGGTCCAGTAATGTAATATAGTACTCACATTAATTATGATTACATACTTGAACATTTTTCAATTTGTGATTTTAAAACTTTATAAAATTTATATGTGATTATAAAATTTGACTCCCAAAAAGTGATAAGTTTCCTTCTAAATATGTGTTTGTAAAATTTCTCTGGTAGAATATTTAATGTTCTTACATTTGATGAAGTTAAAATAGATACATAAATTATTTGTAAATAGATATGAAAAAATGCATGCAAATATGATTAACATTTATTGTGATCATATTTGCATGCATTTTCTAATGTAATTTTATCCACAAACTTGAAGGTATTATTGCACATGTTAATATTATATATATCAATTTAAAGTTACAAATGTTAATATCTAACTTTAAATTGATATATATATATATATATAATAAGTCATGTTTTAATATAATTTGTTGATTCCTTTTTTAGTTGGAAAGACTGATTATTCATTTTAAAGCTTTTTATTCTACATAACTTTTACAGTTATTTTAAAATTTCCAAAGTGTTCTTTAATCAAGTATGAATTTTTTTAACGCTGTAGTTGGTAGAAAATTTGATATCCATTCTTAAAAATTTCATTTACATCATGATTATTGTATTGTTTTATACAGAGAGAAGATTAAATATTTTTTTAAAAATATCTTTGAAAAAAGTTGATTCTTTACATTCCTTTTAATAAGTAATTGAATGTTTTAACCGTATGATAAAAGTTAATTTTATAAACTCAAAACTGATGATAAAGAGGACTCTCTCAAAGATTTAAAGGAAGGAGAGTTTTAACAATACAGTTGCAGTTTGTTTTTTCTTACATGTATTTATGTTTTTAATATTTTCATAAAATAATTTTATATTTTTCATTTGTTTTTAATCTTAGTCTTAAGTAACAAAAATATTTTATAAAAATTATTTATTATTTTTACAGTAAATGAAAATCTGTTATCAAGTTTCTATTTATGTATCATCTTTGCAGTCACTGCATACACATTTCATCATATAAATACAATATTAGATTTTGCAGACTGAATTGGAGTCTTAGGAATAGTTAGTATTTTAGCATTTAATATTTTGTTCATAAAGTACCATTGTGGATCATACTCATTAAATACTAGTTGGTTTAAAAGAAACTTATAAGAGTCCCTAGTGGCCAAACCATTAAACCAATCAAAATGAAATCTTAGATATATAGTTCATTGAAGGTATGGGATCCAGATTGTGTTGATTTAAAACAATATATCTCTCACAATTATGGTTACAGTGACAAAAGTTTGAAATTTTCTAATGGCAATTTTTAAAAATACTCACTTTTTCCTTAAGAAAATTGATCAAAGCATGGATAAAACTTATATGGCATTGGAACGAAACGCATGTGACATAAATTGGTAGTGTAAAACATTTGCAAAGAAGAGCATTGTAAAGAGCCAGTCACAATAAAAAGGAGGGTGTATTGATTCACATTGCATAATTCACTTCAGTAGGTTGAAGCACCAATCGCAGAACACACACATTCTTGCAAAACACTGCTTGGGTTACAAGAAGGGTGGGAAGATTGTTTCTTCATGTTCGTGCTAATCCATCTTGTTTTGTGCAAAGAATATGACACTTTCAGGGAAACAACAAGGGAAATTGATAAAGCTGTTTTGCCTGAGCAGACAAAAAATTGTCCAAGCAGTGTGATTCCATCGTAGAAATCATAAGCTAAAATGAGGCCCTTGTTCTATAAAAAGTGTACATAATTTAGTAAGGAAATTAGAAGAAGCATGATGCATATGCGATAGACTGCAATTCTGACAAACCCCTGTTCATCTTTAAGTTGTTGCAGAAGTGTATAATACGATTACTACAGGTCCAGGGCATACAGTAAGAAGTGCTTCCTGCAGTTTGGATGCATTGAAAACTACAATTCTCCAAATCTTGTTCTCTGTTCTGCAGATGTTTCCTTATTGATTCTGGCACATCATAGTGTTGAACCTGGAGACAACCAACAGTGTGTCAACTTTGCGAATTTTTCCCTCCCAAATAGGAAGATTGCTGGCGACCGCTGCAAGTATTATGAACTGATGAGGTACATTTCACCTGGACTAGAAACATAAATTACAAGAACTTTGTTCATTGGACAGAAGGAACTCCTCACTCTGTGGTGCACATGCTTCATCACAGGTGTTTGGTATAAAGCAATGTTAGAGAATTATATAATTCCAGAATTGCAGCAGTGAAATGTCATTAAAAAATTGTATGGATGCAAGTTGGTGACATTAAGTGCTGCAAGAGCAAACTCTAACTGCATTTTGGTACTGGTAGAGTTCAACTCAGAGCTAGGTACCAATTCTGATAGCCAAAAAAACTTGAATTTACCTTATCTCTCGGCCCTTTCATGGTGTTTGAATTACATGGTTTCATAATTTTCATAATCACACTATTCACTCGATACCCGTATATCTGAATTTTGTGTATACGGGGCTACGACAGCCAACACATTTGTAGTGTCAGAAGCGGGACTTATTACATCATCAATCTAACTCTTCCATTGGTCTGTTACACCAGCAATCCACTTTTGTGTCAGCATGTTTTGCCGAATGTATGATAAGCAAATCGAAATTACTACTTTAGAATGAAGAATGGCTGCATTTTAAAATGCTTCATTTTTCAATTTATGCAAATGAGTATTGGGTATTTAAAGCAATGTTGTTGGCTTATACCTCAGTTTGATTGTAAGCCTGTCAAGTACTAGTACAAGCGTAAAAAGATGTGCCTAAGTAGAAAGTTCGATTTATCCAGCTCACTGAATGATGCTACTTCCATACCATGTCTGTGCCTTTTAATTCATGTTTCTGGTTAGTAATTATGTATTAAGAAAATTCTTAAGTTCTCGTTAGTAATCATAAATTTAGAAAGCTTTGAGTAATGAGAGGTATTTCTACGAATTTAATTTAATATAGATTGTATTGAATTTTAGTTTAACCTTTCAGAGGTTTAGTTATACATTGCTTGTTGTTAAGTTTTCATTAATACTGAATTTTGAGATTGTATTGACTACTGAATTGTTATTACGTATATATTAGACTTAATTTAGTCCAACTAAAGATTTGGTCATATGACTTTTGTAAATAACTGTTGAATAAATCTTAATTCTTGTTTTTAAAAATCTATTAGTATTATTTTAACACACACTTAGTTGTTAGATATGGATACTTGCATGATAGTAAGTCTGAACACAAGTAGTAAGTAGAAGATCGGGTGATAAAGTCTTCGTGTGTACCTTTGTAGATTTTAGATTTTTGGCCTTCTCCGTTCCCCTGACCTCACTTTGATGAATTTCTGCTTCTGGGATGATCTGAAGTGTACACGTGAAATCCCCAGAGATTGTTAGATTTGAAAAATGCCATAAAATGGAAAGTTTTACAAATTTATCCTCCCATGATACATTTGTCATTGTTTTTGACAATCTCTCGCATGTAATGCATTATCGTTTGCGAAGGTGGCCACATTGAAAATTTATAATTTGAGTAAGTCTTTTCCCTCTCCTTTTTGTTATCATTATTTTTTTACGATTCTGCAAATTCAAAATCATTAACACTGCCAAACCAAAAGATCACAATGAAGACTTCATATATTCAAATAACTATATCTAAATTTCAATTGGTTAAACAATTTGGCCATTAGAGACTTATAAATAGGTAACGTGACCATTTATTTTTTGACTCAAAACGGGACTTAAGTTTATGTAGGCCAAATCATGGATAGTCAATGAAGAAAATAACACTTTTTTCAAAGTTATTAATTAGAAAAAGTTAATTGGCTTCAAAGTTACGAATCACAAAATATAGGTACTTAAAATGTTTATCCAAAGAACAAACTTGTTTTATTATAGCTGGTGACGATTTTAAGTAAGAATGAAACTCTTGGCTCGTTATTTTTTATATTCACCTTAATTATCAACATCGTTTTTAGAATTGAAATTTGTAACTGGGTTTTTTCAGATGTCCACAATTTGTTCATAATAGAAAATACTCTTTCTATTGGAGTATTTGTAGCAGGCAAACATAAAAATATTCAATTACAATAGAAAAGTTTTTATGCTGAAGATTGTTGGTGCGAAAATGTTTGAATACTTCCACCCCACGGGTTTCCGTGGAAACATTTAAATTATTCCATTCCGTTATTTTTTACGATATAATGTAATTAGAAATTAATGAAAATTCGTCAAAAACTTCACTATCTTTATTACAGTCAATATATTGCTTTTCAATCAATACATTCAGAGAGTTTTGAATGTCTTTTCATGTGTGTGGGAAGGAAACGTTTTTTAAATCTTGCCAGTAAAATATCTTCATTCCTTTGGTAAGAAAGCAAGTCCACTGCTCCAGATATTCACGGCTTGTTTTATGAAATTCTGTAGCCGTCCTTTTCACAAATTCTTAATCGATATCAATACCACTATCTTTCAATTTTAACATTGACGGACCATAAATGGAAGAAACTGATTGGTCTGTTTCTGAATTAAGTTGTCCTTCAATCGATTGATTTCTTTTGCAGCTTCGATTACTGATACAATCTGATCTTCAAGTTATAAGACAGTTTGATAAAAATTTGCTGACAGCGTGTAAAAACTAAAACCACAATGCGGATGTGGGATTCTCAAAAAAGTATTATAGTTACAGGGGACATTTTTCAATGCTCAAAAAGTAGCTTTTTAACGGCTTATGCATTTTTAAAACCTTCTGCAAAGTAAGCATAAGAAAAAGCCATCTGGTTTTGCTATAGCCGAGCATTTGTTGATATTCTTTTTCAGTTTTGGCACAAAACTCCTTTACAGTTTCAACTGGAATCGTATAAATACAAAAAATGAATATATCTTCGTAACAATGCTTTCGTAATCTGCGGGTAGCTCATCTGCAGCAGATTTTATTGCATTGTGAATTATACATGGGCTCCACATCCAATAGCTATTCTTTTTTCAGAGATGATTGTGATTTCCTTTAATACATTGTTAGTTTCTCGCTTAACTGCACCTCCGAAATTGATGATGGCATTGTCTCCACAAAATGCTTCGAGTATTTTTTCTATCAAATTATTATCTGTCAACACTTGGTTTAAATAATTGACAATGATGTCAGAAATTTGACCAAGTTGATCTTGGTAATCTAAAATTTTTACTTGCACATCTACGTAAGGTTGAAAAAAGCGTATTCAATGGGGTATATTTTCTTGTTACCATGGTTTGACGCGTCTTTTAATATTGTAATACAATTGCACTAATATCAAGGTCATATTTTAATTTTTTCACATTGCTGTAGGCTTCAAGACATTTGCTACAATAGCTTCGGATTTCGTACGCATGCATGTACATTTGGGATCCAAACATGATTGAATCAATTTCGATGCACAATCACAATCATTAGAGCGAAAACTGGTTTTCTTGTATCGTGTGATAAGCGCAGACGCCTTCTGCCGTGGCGATATCCAAGTCATTCAAAGCTGGCGCGTCCGATTTCTGGAAAAAGTTTAACAATGAAATGATCTTGTGATTCTAAAGCAAAAAAAAATTTAAATTATCTACTACACGAGCATCAAACAAGACAAATAGCGAGAAGTGGGCAAATGAAAAGTTTGTCAAACAAAAGTCAGTAAGTCAACAAAACACGAGCAATGTGACATCTTGGCTAATCTCGGCTACGGTTGCGTCGACGACGATGCGGTCTCTCTCTCCTACACCGCTAGCTCGCGTCCGGTAAGTGCGGGCGTCACATCGCAGTGGCCGGCCGTCTGCTTCTCAAATTTTCACGTGGTTTCTGAAAACGGGACAATTTTGCATTCTACACTCCATTTAATACACATTCTATACTCCATAAAATATCGGGATTCGCAATTGTAAAAAGGGACAGTTCTGTTCAAAACGGGATGTCTGGTCACGTCATAATATATAGAGGAAGTTTCATTTAAATCACTCAATATTTATGTACACCAAAAACATTTTTGTGCACACTTATTAAAGTGTGTGTTACGACGTACCTGAAATATGATGTTAAAAAAAATAACCTTTTTTTTATTTAAATAGAGAAAATAAATACTACCGAGCAGTATTTTTTATTTATTGCTGAAAATACTACCGAGCAGTATTTTTTATTTATTGCTGAAAATACTACCGAGCAGTTTCTTTAGAAAAGCTGCAACACACACTGTTTAGGTATTACTTATAAATTTTTTCCTCTTTATTTTGTATTTACAGTGTGTATTGATTATATATCATGTTTTAGATATATTGATTCGATAGTTTTATTTAAAATTACAAAAATATTCTATAATTTTACATATTGATTTGTATAATATTCTATATGGTTTGTATTAAGTTTTTTATAAATATAGATTGTATATTCTATAAATTAATTGAATTACTCGATTTTTATTCAGTGTAATAATTTAATTTTAAGAAATAAGCTGTATTGATGAGTCAAATGATTTATTTGATTTAACAGGGTTGTACCATAATGCTAACCACATAACATGTTAAATCTTTTGGTAAAAAAATTTGCAGCTGCTGCTAATGACATAATTCATTATGTAATCAAAAGCCAAAGTATATTTTATCTGAAGTAAGTTTTGTGATAATTGCCTTTAAATTTCTATATTTGGCTCTTTTAGTTTAAATTAAATTAAATTTTAAAATTCCAACACAGTTGTATTGTTTTTTTTTTTGACAAATGCTTCAAAAGAGCACATTTCAATATTTTGAATAATTTTCTGCATAGTGTAACAAAACTCCATGTGATTGCATTGTATAATACAGAATAAGTATTAAGAAACTACTGTAATGAATGAGTAAAAAAAAAGTTCTCATTCTGATGAGAATTTTTTTTCTTATCTGATGAATATAATCTTAAGAATTTATATAAATGACTGAAAGGGAGTCTTTAATCTGTATTAAATAATTTAGAATTAATACAAAAAATATTTTAAGTTGTGTTTTATTATAATTTGAATAACTTGCACAAAAATTTCTTTGGATCACACAATTTTTTATATTTTCTACTTTTTCTGAATAATTTTAAAAAATGTCTTCCTTAAAAGCAATATGCTGATTATTTCCCTTTCGTTTTTAATTTTGAAAATAATTTTTTTATGGCTTTTAACACTTTGATACCATGTTTCTCATTGCCACTTGCTAAAGGTGCAACTGGCAATACATTTTTTTTTCCAGCTACTTTTTATTTCACTTATCTTCAGATCCTGATTAAAGTAGGGTACCCTGGCCCCCACTAAAGGGCTGAGATCAAATGGATAATTTATTTTATGTTATTATTCAAATATAATACCAAATCGAATAGAAAGTTTGTTGTTGCGAAATACAGGGTCCACTCCAAGAATGAACTAGGCTTAGTTGGGCCCTGCTAATCTTATTAATTCTGTTTTTAGACAAATAAAATATAAGAATTTTAAATGAAGGAATAATGAATGATGTCTATAATTTGATTTGAATTTGTCAAACAAATATTAAAGTTTAAGAAAAAGGTGCATACTTTTTTGTAGGATTTTACAATATTTTTTGCTTATACAAGGATAAACTTTGTTTTATCCAAATAACCAATTATTTAAAGTTTTATGGAAAATAAATGTTTTTAAAATTTCTTAATGTTTTTGTGTTTACATTTGAATTAATTCACCTTTGAAGAAATAACTTTTGTTATTAATACTACAAATAAAAAAATAATAAAAAAAAGGGAATGATTTGAACATATTTTCAAAATGAGTTTTGCATTTTTTGTAAACCAGAAAATAAAAATAAATTTTTATATAGAGCTATTTAATGTATTTTTTTATATATTTATAATACTTTTATTTTAAATAATATCGAATTAACTCAGACTCGATTTTCTTGAATAACATAATGAATGATATGCCTCTTTAAAATTTGTTTCGTTGTGTATTCCATTCCATCAAATTATTCCCCTGCCAAAGTGTGTGAATAACCAGGAGAGGCGCCTCTTGCGTAGCTATTGATCGTGGCTTCAACACCTACTGAATGGAATCTGATCTTCAAATATATTTTATCTCTTTTTTTGGCCTACATTCAAAAATTGGCTGGGGTGATACAATTTATTGAGTTAAGGGTTGAGTCTTTGTTGCTCGCCACCAGAGGCCACTGCCGACACAGGCGGAGGGCAAAAATCTACCAGAAGTGAGCGACAAGCCATTTGGTGAAAAGTGTGTGAGGCAGTGAAAACCACTTTCCGATTAGATCTCTGAACTTTTCCAACTCTTTCGGATGCTGCACGGGACGTTATCTGCTTGCCTTGTGGCGGTTCTCTATGAAAGAGAGCGAGAGTTTGCTTCTTATTTTGGAACTCTGAAGAAGTGATCACGTAGATAGAAAATAATTCGGAATTCTGACGCAAAAAAAAATAAATAAAATAAAAAAAAATGAAAACATTTGTTATGAAAATTTATTAAAAAGTGAGTGACGGAATAATGGATTTTAAATAATTAGGAGGTAAGTGTGTTGCAATTATTATATAAAAATTTATATAACCATGAGTAGGAAAGTATTTCAGTTTTAGACATTATAATCTGCGTATTTTTATAGCTTAGTGATTACTTTGGATAAGATAAAAACATTTTCAACATTAAATGCTATCAAGCAATTTCATTCCTATGTAATTATCAGCTTTATCAAGTTTTATGCATTTTATCCAATCTAAGCATTAGTATCCACTTTTTGGGAGCCCAGTTAGAATTTTTAATTCTTTTTTTTAAGTACTGAATAATTTTGTAGCAAGAAACATTTTAAACATATTTCTTTCATACCGAAGTGCTTTATTTTATGCTTCAAAAATTCTCCAGAAAAAGTACTCTAAATTTCTGAGAATTATTTCGAAGTGCCTCTATTCCTGACATGTTAAGTTATCAAACAGAAAAGATTAAATAACGTGTAAAATATAAGTTCAGTTTTTACGGGGCAAAAATAAATTTGTACGTAATAAACAGTAATAAATATGGCTATTTTATTTTATTTGTTTTTAAACTTTATTTTCTAATTTATATTATATATTTCAATGACAGTAAAACAAAATCATTTTATTTGTATAGTTAAATAATAATTTGAGACTCACTATAATAATTACTTTTTAAATAAGGTGCATTATTATATTTTATCTTCATAATAACAATTTTGATCATTAAAGACATATTTCTTATTCGATATTGTTCTTAGAAAGAATAGTAAAGAATATGTATCTTTTATTACAATTGAAAATTTCTAATACATCTTGATGAATTCGAACAAAAGATTATGCGAGTTTTAACTCAGAAAAGTGCTATTTTTAAAATGAATATCTTTCTCTAAAATGAAACAACTCTTCTCAGAGGTTGACTTCGTATTAATCCTCAACTCTTTTGCTTAAGACTTTTTACGATTCTGCTAAGAGAAGTGAAGCGAGAGATTCATTATGCACTTCGCTCAAGTTATCTTCAGTTATTTCTGCATTGTTATCAGTTTTTGGTTTATTTATGAGTACTTCAAACGAAAATGAAAACTGCAGTCGTTATCTTGGGACGTATTTTCTTACATTTTCGATAGCCTTTTCATTTTATTGTACTCCGATTCTCATCGAAATGATGGAATGCGATTGGAAAATGTCACCCATTTCCTATGAAGTCCCTCAAATGCAATTTGATCGTTTTTGTCTTTTACGCGATTGCAGAATTTAAGAGTGTTTTCAGAAACCATTAGAGTAACCGGAGAATTGTCTGAAGTTGCTTTTGTATGATGTTGAAGTTTCTCTCTTGGGTGAGGCGTTCATTTAATTTTCTTTATTTCTTTTACTATATTAACCTCATCCGTTTCCACTTATCTAATTTAAATTCTGATAATACTTATTTGGAAAAGTCAGCTAAAAGAAGTATTATAAGAAAACACCTCAACCAATTACTAATCATTAAATTTTAATTACGTCGTAAACATTATGACAGCATCTAATTTTGATTTTTAATTGTCTTAATTTACATCTTTCCGGATATATTTTTAAACTCATATTTTACTTACTTGACATTTAGAAACGCTTAAAAAATTTCAACGAAATTTGAGAAATAAATTTATGGTAAAATTACGAGAAATATGGATAAATGGAAATACAGAAAATGTCTTTAGGAAATTTGAAAAAAATTAAAATAATTTGTATGCTTCTCAAATATTTTTATTTTTTTTATATATTTGTATTTCTTTATTACTTATGACTAAATATGTTTAATTATAATTAATCACAATGAGAGAAAATACATTACAGTATACTACTTCCAATAGAAATGAAAACAAAGTTGTAGACTTTTCCAATGTGTATATTTTAAATTTATTGTTAACAATTAATTTTTTTTAAATATTATCTGATTAACATCTTTCCTAGAGTCTATGAAGAAAGGTTTATTTTGAATAGAAAGCAGATTTGAAAATCTATATCACATAATACGTGATATAGTCTTCAAATTCTTATAGTGCTTCATTTCAAAGCCTTTATATTTAGAAGTGTCAATTGTATTGTATTGTATTAGGAAAAAAAAACTCTTAATTTCAAATTTCAAGTTGTAATTTAATTTTTTTTTAAAGAATAACAATTTTGTTCTATAATTTTAAGATGTCTTTAGGAAATTAACTAATTCTTTATCTAAAAATATTTCAATATTATTAAGTTTGAAGGTAAAAAGAAGGAAGATTTTTAAAAAACATATTTTGAGATGAAGAAACATTTTAAACACGAAGGAAAATTTTAGCAACGTATGTAAGGATGTAAATTAGAAAGTATGTTGTTAATAATGTCGTGTTGGTAATAAAGATAAAGAAATTCAAAATACACCTGTATAATACGATATAAAAGAGCCGAAGAGTATTATTAAAGCATAGCTTCCTAAAAAATATTTTATTTTTAAAATTTTTCGATACAACTTTGTTTTCTTTCTTTTTTTGAGCTCATAAATTTAAAGAAGTTTATAGAAAATAACAAATAAAACAATTCATAGAATGAGAATGAATCAGGAGGAATGCGATCTTCCTAATTTGACCGCTAAAGTTTAGACTTTCATTCTATAAAACACTAAAATTTTGATTGGTGGTAAAGCAATTTATAATAATGAAATTTAAAATTGTTTTTTAGTTTATAGAATTTTATATTCTAGAAATTTTTCTTTATAAGGCCACAGGCTATTAACTTAAGTATAATAAATGGAGAAAAATTCCTTGTAAATGGGTATTCTTTTTGCAAAATTCAAAAAATTTAAAATATATTTGAAATGTGTGTTATACATCTTAAATGGGAATAAAAAATAAAAAGAAATTTCATGAAAATATTAATCTAAACATCAAATTATTTATTTCATTTTGTGTGTGTGATTTCATAAGTTGAAATTTTGAGAGTGAAAACTTTTCCTGCATTAACAATGCTTTAAATTAAAAAAAACTTATTTGTATTTATAGCCTGATGGAAAGCTCATAAATTTTTAATTATATATAATATTGTATATATATATATATATATGTATGTATATATATATATATATATATCCATTAGTTTATAAATAAAGTATTGTTAAAGCAGGAAGAGTTTTCACTCTTAAAATTTTATATTCTAGCATATATGTATTGACTGAAATATTCTTCAAATGTTACTGAATTTGTACATTCCATAGAAAGCTGCTGTTATTTATATATTTTGAGTGAAATTGAAGTGAGAGGTTGAAAAGAGAAGCCTCACTTTAGTGCTGATGCGTCCATTCTTAGGAGCCCTGGAGCACTGAAATTCACACCCTAAGAACTACTTAGTACGGTTTTGAAATCACGTTACATGTGGATCGAAGATTCTGAGCATTCAGAAGATCCATCAACTGCTGCAGCTGAGATCAAACTTGATTTTTATGGTCTGAAGTCCATTCGTGGGCGTAACTGTGGCCGAGCTGGTTAGAGCGTCGGAAGATAATGAGTTTATACGTCAATTTATCCGACAATCCGTCTTACTCACTAAGTGAAACATTCATTAGGTCAGTTCGCAATATTATCCAAGTATAATATCTCTAAGGATGGCAGGTCGAGCCTATTCAGCGTCTTCAGCATGGTACCTTCTTCCGTATGACAAAGACTCTTATCCGTTTCTTTCTAATTGTTATCACACCTAAGTTACAGGGATACGTGCTAACAACTAGGCCATGGTGTCCCCATCTAAAAATGGTCTTTAAGTTCTGTCGCCGCCATTTTTTCCCATTAAATACATAAAATTATAAATTTTTTCTTCTTTTGTACATATATGCGAATAAATCCCTATCTTTTGTAATTTTTTTTCTTGCATTTCCCTTGACGGCCAAAGATTTTTAAAAATATCACTTATATTTAGTCAAGGCTTCGTGTTGAATTTAAAGCTCTTTTTTCACTTTCTCGTATTTAAGAATACAACAGCCAAGTTTTTTTTTTTTTTTTTTTTTTTTTTTTTTTTTTTTTTTACGTTATTTTAAGAATATTAATGACACAAATAATATATAATCAAGGGAAAAGAACGAGAGATGTGTTTTATTTTTTTACATTAGGAAAAAAACCAGTTATATTTAAGTTACAATACGATTGAAATTAGATTCTTATTTATATAATATTTTCATAACAGCAATATTTTTGGAGCTAGATTACCCTTTTATGAGAGACTGAAAATGAAAGTGAAGTCTAGACAATACTGATCTGGTAAAACTAGAAAAATAAATAACTAAACAAAAAATGGCAGAATGTTGTTTGCGAAATCAAACCAGAGAATGTTTGTAAATTCATTTCACTTTTAAGAAATTTCTCTAGTTACATATTTATAAAACAGATTCTAATCCTAACAAAAACGAGTGAAAAAATCTAACGAAAGCTGACCGTTCAACAGATGGTGCGTTTTTAATATTTAGATTTTTACAAAATAGTTCCCGAAAAAAGATTCTTGCAATTAAGAAAAAGCAAATAAAAATAGCAGTTCCGATAAAGAAAAATTATTAATGTTTATTAGAAATAAGAGAGTACACTGAAATCTTTTTTTATTGCGGAAATTTTTCGCGTTGCTAATTCTTCCTGTAGATCGTTACAATGATTTACCGACGCACATTTTGAAAGGGGAAAAAGTTTAATGAATTTGGCTACTTCAAATAAATTTATTTTTCTTTCTATGTGAAAAGTAAATTTTCTTAATAAATAAAATATAGAAATTGCCGATTATCGCAATTTAGAAATTGTAATTAGTTTTCATTTTTTTAGTTTTCGAAAAATCCCCCCCCCCTCTTAGAATAGATGAGGTCAGGGATGATAAATATATTTCACTCAGGAGCTGCCTTATGAAAAAAGGTGCTTTTATTGAAGAACCCGTGCTTTCCGCCGCTCAACAGTTCTCAAAAGAAGTAAGTAAAAAAAAAAAAGGCGAAGATAATGAATAGAGAAAAAATGTATTTTCTTTTCGGAACAGAAGAAATAAGAAGAAAGTAAATCTCCTTTGTTCTGAAATGCTGTACAAATACTGTGTAGTATCTCATCCACCGAGAACAAATGGACCGTAATTTAAACTGTGGGATTGAAGTCGATATAAAAAGTTTAATATCATATCTACTGTGCACATTTTAAAGAAGTAAATCACATCTACATATTTCTGTATGAGGCAAATCCCAAATTCCCAATTTTTAACATTGAAAATGGTGGAATAAATCAGGACAAATAGCGAATTTAACACTTTAACAATAGTGATTGTTGTATATTTTGTGGCAATGCACAAAAATAGTACGCATATTCAAATCATCACTTTTCGTCAAGTATACATTACTATTCTTAATACAATACAGTAGTCTTATTTAAAAATGAAATTTTTTTCAAAATATTTTTTTCCCTATCAATATTGTTACCAGATAATGAAATTTTTATCATCTTCACCCATGTCATGTAACTAAAAAATATCTTAGACTCTTATGGCATGTGTACCATTTAATAGTTGAATAATTTTAACCAGATTTCGTGGTGCTAATTCGGTTTGATTGCACTTACCCTGAGTACTTAAATTTGCTTTTATCTTGTACAGGCTAAAATATTGTAGGCGTTACTTATATTTAGTAGATGCAAAACCTGAATACAGTTAGGAATTCAAACAAAATGGCATGCGCGCGCGATCGATGTTCTAATAATATTTATAATCCCTTAATAATAACTTCACTTGAAATGTCAATGTATCGAGTTAAGTTGTCATCAAGACATTGATTAAAATTCCGTGAGACAGAGATCAGTTGATTTAAATATAACTATTTTTAATATTATTCCATACTACCAGTACAATTTTCGCAGAAGTGACATTTTTGACAACAACACACATTATGAACATAAACAAAAGAAAAAAAAACCTAACAACATTTAGTCATATATTCCGGATTTTAATGTTTTTAACTGTAAAAGGTTGACAAATATTACGATAAAAAAATGGTAAAAAAATAGTTTATTTCAGGTATGTATTTTATGATCCTTTGACGATTCTATTGCCTACGGAATGGAATAGTAGCCAATTTTTTCGAAAATATTCGTATGTGCGTGAATCGCATTCTGCAGTTTAAGCGTTTATTATAAAAATAGCTGTAAATGAAATGTTATATTTCGACAATAATATTGTTCCTGTTTAGTTCATACTACGTCTAATATCGGATAAAATTATTAAGTCTGCCATTTCATAACTTCATTTCATTCATTTTTAAAAGCTGTATTCCAGTGGATTGAAAATATAAGTAGGTATTCATTTTTTAATCCACCGAATGCATGCTTCCAATTTAAAAAAATCCGATTACACTTATGAAAGTATCACTGAAAAAGAAGTTTTTGTTCCAGTCTAATTCAAGACAGCTTTTATTATACTGAAAGCATTAAGATTATTGGTCATGATGAACCCCGAAATGAGGTTAAAAGTTATAACCAAAGTAGAAGCAAACTCTGGTTTGCCTGTTGACATAATCCGCTGTTAATATATTGGAGTGTCCTTAATTCAAACATCATAAAAATATTAAACACATCCTGAATAAATTATCAACACTAGCCATAAGCGAAGCGAAATTAAAGCTATGGAGATGTTTAGAGAGGACTGTTTATATAACTGAAAATTAATTCTACTTTTTGTTTTAGTTTTAAGACTAAAATTTTAAAACTAAGCTCTATTAATAATTTTGATCATTTCTGCTTGTTTAAATTTCGATAAATTAGTAAACACACTACATACTCTTTATGCTTTAAAATATCATATATTTTAAAAATATACTTTGTGTTTTATAGTAAAAATATGTTCCAAATATCCAAATATAGAACAAACAAAAATTAGTTTAAATTTGCGATATTTTGGCATACTTCAGAGTTCCTAAAATTTCTACTTATAGTGTAAACACTAAAAGGGAAAACATATATATATATATATACACCCACACACTCATGTCCATAAATTAAGGATAATTCAAAGTCGCACAGAAATTGAGCTCCAAACTCTAAAATAAAAATTTCACATGTAGAATTATCACACACAACTTGAAGAATAATATGCAAATTACAAGAAACCAGGAGGAAGCAATAGTACGAAACAATGACAAGAGTGTAAGAGGGGTCTATAAGGAATGGTTGCTAAGAAGTAAAATTGTTCACACAAGCGCTTTAAAAGACTTTCTGTGCAATAACCACATAGTTATAGCACAAAGGAAGTATTTGGATGATGTTTTACGTGGTAGAGTTATCGCTGTCTGGAATATGAACGTACCCAGCTGAAAGCATCTGAGGAACTTGGAATCGGCCAAAGTGTCATCTCCAGGTTTTGGCAACAATTGCAAGATTATGGTAATGTGAGTTGACGTTACAGCACAGGTCACCCCCCTGAGTTACAACCCCGAATAAGGACCGGTATTTGGAAGTTACTGCAAAAAGAAACAGACGAAGCACAGCATCAGACCTGTCTCTTCAGCTACTGGTACTACAGTTTCAAGGCTGACCGTGTACAGATGCTTAGGACACATAGGTCGTCGATATGCTCGTAGGAATGTCATATGTGTTCCACTTACCTCAACTCACTGTCACCTACGGTTAGCCTGAAATAATGAGAGAGAGAGAGAAAATAGTGGTCTTGTGATGTTTTCCGACGAGTCTAGGTTTGGCTTTCAATCTGATTCTCGTCAGACTTTCATATGGAGAGGGCCAGGTACCAATTATCACCAAGGGAACACCACTGAATGACACCGTTACGGTGGTGCAGAATTGCTTGTTTGGGAAGGAATTATTCTGAACTCCAGAACTAACCTGCATGTTCAGAATGTAACCATGACAGGTGACATCTATCGGAAGGTCATTCTGAAACAACATATACATTTGTTTCGCGGCACCATGAGTGCAGAATTTCTGTTTATGGATGACAACACCCTTCCTCACCTGCAAGCATTGCAAACGAATGCCTTCAATCGGAGGATATTACCTGTATGGACTGGCCAACATACTTCGAACTTGAATCCAATAGAGCATGCGTGGGACATACTTGGTCAACGAATTGTAGCCCATCAACTGCCTCCCACATGTCTACCGGAACTTCGGAGAGCATTGCTTGATGAGGGGTGTAATATTCCCCAAGATCAGATCGATAATTTGATACTTAGTATACCTAGGCGCTGTACGGCCTGTAGTGCATTCTCTCGTGGTCATATTATGTATTTACCCTCATACCAACCATGTTATGTTAATTTTTGTAAATAGATTCTTTTTTAAAATTTGATCCAGGAAGTAAAAATCGTATGGCGCATTAGTTAATTCCAACAGTTCTTCCTCATCTAATGTTTCTTACCCGAGTACTAGTTCTGTTACATCCTGATGGTTTACTTCTAATTCTTCATCGCTTAAACAAGAAGCAATGTTTACTATTTCTGTAAATGGGACTGAAATTGTTGAATCATCTAGTATTGCTTGAACCATTTGAGGTAAAAGAAATTTCCAACACGAATTAAGAGTTAATGGTTCAATTTCCACGCAAGCCAATGACACGGTTCTAATACAATCTATTTTTTTTTCCTTTTAATTTTTTTTTTTTACAATTCCAGTATTGTGTAATGTTTTCCAGTTGTAAACCACATGTTAAGAAGCAAAAAGCTAATCGAATGGTCGGTACAGGCAAAATTTTAGAAATAATTGGTCACCAACGAGACGTATTGCTGAGACGATTGAAACCTATGCCGTAAAAGGCTAAGATATACAAGCTTGAATGTTCATATAAGCATATCCAGTTAAAACCATTCATTGGGTGCATGGGAAGAATTGATGGAACGATGTTGAAGGGAAACCGCGCTGTAAGAGTAAAGCGTTATAAGAGGGTTGTCGCAATTTCAGTTCAACTTTATATGGAAACTGCGTTCTTAGAGTTCCGCGTTATAGGAGGGTTGACTGTATACGCATACCAAACGGTTATTAAATATTTTCAGCAAACTTAAAATGATCATGTAATGAAATAAATAACCGCCTTATTATTATTATTATTTTATTTTATTATATATATTTTTTTTATAAAATTTGAGATTTTTGGAAATAGGTTAAGCACAACCTAAGAAGTAATTTGAAAAATATCCTTTCCCTGTTCTTCTAACTTCCATCTGAATTTTCAATAACCAGTAAATACTGCTTCACTTTCAATTTTCAATTTTTCATACCAAAACTTTCTGGATATAGTTAAAATAGTAATACAATCAATGAACGATTGATTCCATATTTTCAAGATAATTGATAAAAAAAAATATACGAAGTAACACATGAAAAGATTCCTTTCTGATATTAAATAAAGAAAGTAAATCTAATAAAATCTCCATATTTATTCGCAGCGAGGTATTTTAAAAATTGTAATTAATGATAAAAATAAATAAATAAAACTAGTTTTTTTTGTGTGTGAAAAGTAGTTTTAAATTTTGAAGTTCTTATTTCTTGTTTATCTGTTCTGTAAATAAATATATTGCTTTTGTATAATTAACTCAAAATTATCATTTATTCCATTTATAAATTTACATTATATACCTCAAATAACGCCCAAAAAATTTTTTCAAATTGAAAAATTCTTTATCAATGTTATTAGAAATTTGAGTGAGATAAAAAATATAAAGTTTAAAGAATCTTCTTTTTCAAAAGCAACTGACATTAAATATAATGCATAATACAATTAAAGATTTTGATTACAAAAAAAAAAATGCATTTTGTGCATACTAAAACCTTTTTAGATTTATAAAGTATTCTTTTTGCAAAAATACTTTCATAACATGAAAGGAAAATAAAAAAAAAAAAAGATTTAATATGATTTTTGCAAAGATTTTAATTTTTTAATAATTTCATTTCTTTTTATATATTTAATTATAATTTAATTTTTAAAAATGAAAGTTTCAGTTTCCTTAAGCTAGAATATGTTATATTATTTTAAAAGGTATAAAATATGGAAAATATATATTTTGTACATAAAAAAGTAATAGAATTTAGGAAAATTGAGAATTATTTAATAAATTAAAAGCTTACATACGTTAGATTTAATTTAATATTCAATTACAAAAGAAACAGAAATGAAAGATTTTGTTTCTTAAGCAATAAATATATGTTATGAAATAATTCCTGTAGAAAAATATAATTTATTATTCAACATAATTGAAAAATTTAAAATGACAGTAATAAAAGATGTTGAAAATAATTTTTAAATTGCAAAATTTGCTTAGAATAGTTTTAGATATTGAATAGCTTATATCTCCTCAATGACAGATTGTAATTATTTAAAAATATAAATATTTTTTAAAGAAAACCCTTTTAAAACAGCATTTGTCTTTTAAGCAATCGAAAAATATGTTTTAAATAAACCATTTGATTTAATTCAAGATATTGGATTTATTTTAATGTTCATAAGTCATTGACATAATTGTTAAACTGGATCGTGTTTTCTCTTTAAAAGAAGCAAAATGTGTACCCTATGTTAAACATTTTAATTCTTGATAATAATAAAATAAATATAGATTTCATTTATTTTTTCGCGAATCAAATTTTCTTATCTACTAATATGTTTGGGGAAATAATTTATTTTTGCGAGTACTTCAATACTTATATTTAGCGTGCTTCGGATTCATTTGGCGCAATTTCTGTTTTGTGGTCTACCTTTAGCTTCTTGGTGTGCAGTGGCGGATCCGGTATCTTTTAATCCTTTCAGTGATTCTATCGACGACGAATGGGTTCTTAGCAAAGGGAATTACGGAAGTACTTGTACGGCACGTAATTGAACATGAGCCGTCTACAACTCCAGCTGCATTCTCGCACATATCCAAGAAAAATGAACCTACTTACATTTAAAAAATCCCAACTGAACGGAACAGAAGCGCAGAACTACAGCCATTGACCGACGATTTTCTTTTCCCTCAAACTAATATACATATGTAGTTTATCTACATTGTTAAGACAAAAATGCTCAGAAATGTACTCATAACAATAAAAAATGAATCATTTAATATTGCAAAGGCAGATGTTTTGGAAATCATCAAAATATCAAAGATTTACGAAAGGTATAATTGCTCATCTCAATGCTTACCTCTTTTAATTTGTAAAAACAGAATCACAATGAATTTACGGTATTTTGAGGTTATACACCTAAAAAGTTTGAGAAAATACCCAGCCTCTCCAGGAAATAATACTTTTTAATCTTCTTTCTTTCTCAATCAGCATCTCGTACAGCGAATTGTCCTCGATTACTCTCCAGTGCATTACTAATGCCATTATTTCTACCTATTTTATACACGATTTTTTACTGTGAATTGCCTTTTTAGATTCACTCCAGCCAAGTTCTAATCATTTCCTCAGAAATGATTCTCTGTTGCCCTGTTTCTATATTTTAGCATACCCAATCAAATGTGGCCATGTTATAGTAATGCCGAGTTTGTTCCTGAATCATAACGTGCCGAAAAGTTTAAGAAAATTGAACAGTGGAAATTAGACATACTTAAAGTGTTCACAAAATTTGGGAAGTTTAAATGAACCCAGAGTTGTGATCATCGATGGCATCGCACGAGAAATCACTGAACTCGTCGTTACTGTCCTATTCACACACACTGCAAGAAAAAAATAAAAGAATTAAATAATTCTTCATAAAGGAAATTTCCATAAATGAAATCTAAACTAAGTACGGACGTATATAATGAGTTATAGGCGCTTATAACGCATCCCATTTTTTAGACCTGTTATCAATTATATTATGGCATTACCTAAAAAAATTCTTAGCATTTACTACAAAAATGATGAGAAGTTAAACAATGCTGCAAATTATAAGATCAAAATAATAATATATCAGGAGATAATTATATGTTGTGGAAATATCAACGGTTAATATATTCTAGATTTTCTTCTATTTTCCATAAAAACAAAATTACATTGCGTTTTATACGAAAGGTGCAAAATTTCTAAAAGTGGTAATTTCCTTCTTGACTTTTCTCCCTTGATTCTAGACTCATTATTTGCATACCATGGTCTCTTACATTTCAGTGAGACATCAGTTGTAAAAAAGGAAATATTTAAGAAAAATGTAAATTTTCTAAATCTCAGGAAAGATTTATTGGAAAATCTGATGGCTGTTCCAATTTTAAGCAATAATGTCTATAAAAGAAACTGAAAACAATCTAATTAGGAATTAATTACACTAATAAGTTTCATATTTTTTACAATTATGAATCATAATTGCTATAAAATCTTAATCACAAAATTCTTAATTAATGTTAATGAAATAATTAATTAATACACAAAAATTTAATTTTAAAGATTATACGCGCGAATTTTATTTAAAAATCCGTCTTATGAGACTGAAAATGACTGTGACTCATATATTTTTAATTCATTCATAAATTTAAGCGAAATAATAATATACTTAAATACGAAAGAAATGTAGCCTCTTCAAACATTTTTTAAAGTTATCGAAAGTATCGTTTATCATTAAAATTTGTTCTCCATATTTAAAAATGTTTTACTAAACTACAATTAAAAATTTAATGTGAAACAATTTTTTTATTTGACAAAATTAATTTAAATTTTCTAGGATTAGTTTAGTATGTACGTCTCACAATAAACTTAAAGTTATTAATTTTAGTTCAGTTCTGTCTGAGGGTTAAAAATATAGAGAAAAATAGAGATTCTTCTTAAAAGAATTGCTCGAAATAAAAAGAATTTTCGAGTAATTTTTGCGGAATCAAAGAACAAAAAGTAATAAAATTTGCTTCTGTGTTTGTGATTGTAGATCATCAGTATTTGTATATTTATCAAAGCTAAATTTTAAAATTATTTCACGATAACAAATGAAAAAAAATGTCTGTTTGGATTTTTAGAATTTCCTTCATGAACATTTTTAAAAGATCATTTTTTACGATAATCATGGCGTCTTTGAAAACCAAAAGATTTTTAGGCTTCATTCATCAATCGATCAATAATCCGCGTTCATCAAAAAGTGATTTTCTGTTACCTTCTTGCAATGTTGACAACTTCTAAGAGATTTTGCTTTGACTGTTCAAAACGATGAGAGCATTCACACTTGGTCTGATCCACAAACTGTAGAAGTGGAGAAGTAAAATCAGTTATCAGATACACGTTATCACTTTTCTGTTCATGCAAATAAATTTCCGCAATTTTTCTCAATTATTTCGTTTTTCTGTGTCAAAACTTAACTTTGATAAAATTTGGTGTATATTCCTCAAATTGTGAAATTATTTAAGAGCGTGTTAGTTCAAGACTTAAAGGCCTTTAAATAATTGTTTATTTTGTTATTCTGTAAAATAACAATTTCAATAATATAAATATATTGCCATTAAAGTGTGAAATCCGTTATTTTATAGAATAACTACGGATTTTATGAAATAACTGTTAAAGCGATTTTGATATTCCATAGAATAATGATTACATGATCATTAAAGTACGTAAAACAACACCCGAAAGTTCCTTAAACTGATCATAATACTTTTTAATCGCTTTTGAGCCGCTTTAAGCTGTTCTGTAATGACGCGTGTGCCTTCCATTGCTTTTAATTGTGCATTTTTTTAACAATAATAAATTATATCATTTGTTTTCCTAATTATTCATCAACTAATCATCTAAAATGGGGATAATGGCATTTTTTTGAGAGGTTTTAACACTATTTATGTGTGTGATAAATCTGTACACATATAATATATATGTATATTTATTATAATAATAATATATATATTATTCCCATATATTATTAATATAATTATTAACTAAATAAATGTATCATGAATGTGTTATTTCTTTGATTTAAAATTATTTAAAAAAATTATTAATATTTGTTTAAAAAGAGCTTTCCCCATTTTCTGCAAACATTTTCCTTAATAATTAAAATACTTTTACGAAATGTTCTTACACTAACACTAACACTAACACTAACACTAACACACACACACACACACACACACACACACACACACACACACACACACACACACACACACACACACACACACACACACACTTAGTTTTATAAAATACAATCAATCATTAGGGAGCGTAGAAAAGGGAACTTTGTTAGGGTTTTAAATATTTATCGTAGACTGATGCGAGAAAGACACTTTTCAAAGCTTTCGATTAAATGGAGAGAAAAAAAAAGGAGTCATAAGAATGGAGCTTGGCTGTATTCCAAATAGTGAGAGGTTTCGGGTGATATTGCCGCTTGAAGGTACTTAACCTTTATCTCATTAAAAGTCGACAACTAGAAACCTTTATACTTCGCTGTAACAGAATAAAATAAAGTAACTGCTTGGTGTTAGTTATTATTGGTTGAGACATTTTAAGAGAAGTGTTTCTGGAAATAAAGCTTTACAATAATGAATTCACAGTATGGGAAATACCTAAAGGGATCAAATTCTTTAAGTCTTTTTTTTTCGAACATCTAAGATTTTCTATGTTTAACAAACTTAAAGAGAAATTTGTTAAAAAAAAAAAAAACCTTTTAAAATATAATTTTTAAGAATAATTAAAGTTTAAGATTTCCCTAACCTTGATTCAAATTAGTTTTACTTGATCTCAATTATTATATACCCAAAAATGGATAGAATTAGAAAAACAATTGTCTAGTAGCAGTTACTTCCGAGACAAACTTTTTTCTTCGAAAATGAGTCTGAAGAACGGGTGCTTCGCCGATTTTTAATACATTCATTTCTGAAAGTTCTCATTCTTACTTCCTTGCGCGGAGTCAGTGTTCATTGATGATTAGAGCAGAATTTCAGAAGAAAAAATTCTTTTGAGAATTCCGGTGATAGAGGGAAGTTCAGACAATGAATTTTTAACTGCAAACATTGATGGATTTACTATAAGCTTTTTCAGGAAGAAGTCGGAGCGGAGCGCAGGCAGACTGGCGCTCAAACAGCCGACTCTGATCGAGAAGTTCAGCGAACAAAGACTTTCGTTTGCTGTACAACACACATAAAATTGTTGATTTTCATGTAATTAACTCAAAGTTCTTTTTTTTTCTTCAAAATATGTAGTTTTTCTCTCACTTTAACATGCAATAATTAATTAAAGACCTTTTTTCGACAAAAAACCCCTATTATTCAAATTTTTAATTACCCAAATGGAGTCTGGTTTCAGTTGATTCGGAAAAATGGAGTTCTAATGCATATATTTTTAGAACTTGAACTTAAATTTTTCAGTCTATTTGAAATTTTTTTTTCCAATGGCAGATTGTAGACAGTTACTGCAACAGAGTCTATTAATCTGTTGTTCCCTGATACCAAGAAACCGACCAGACATAGCAACTTCTTAGCCGCCGAGGCGTTGCCCCGGGTGCACCACAGGGGGTGGGCCACCATCGCACCCTTACACATACCATAGGGACCCGCTTATAGGGTACGCATCATTCATACTTCATTCACACATACAAGGAAAGAACAAAGACAGGATGGAGAGAAAGAGCATCCATGCCTGAACCGGGATTCGAACTCAGGACCTCCCTATCCGTAGTCAGGCACGCTGACCATTAGACAAGTTGGCCAGCCTATTTGAAAATAAATGGTTGAATTCATTTTGAATAGTTTTTGCAAAAGAATTCTTTTTCTTAGTGTAGAGTGTTCAGCAGATGGCACTTCATTTCTATGTGTACCCATCAAAAGACAATATTGCTGGGAATGCACTTTGCTTCAGATTGCCACAACGAAGCAGCGAGCGGTGGATAAATAAAGTATATTGGCCCTCGACGAATGCTCGCATGGAACTCTTTTATGAATTAGGATTCTTTTTAATGTTAATTCAGGGGTTTCAAATTCATGAATAATTCATTTTGGCAGTCAATCTGCATACTTAATGAGTAGGTGGTATCCGCGGCTCTTTGATTCATTCTGTCTGTGTCGCGAATTTCAGGAAAGAGCTCGAGAAGCCGTCTCAAGGGAGGTTTCGGTCAAAAATGAGGATTCTGGTACCAAACTCAAAGCCGATCTGTAAGTCGGTCACCAGGATCGTCGCGTGTGACTGGGGTGGAGTGAGAAATTTGAATCACTCTCATCCCACCTACTTCGGAAGAAACTTAGCGCGTCGATTGCAAAAGAAAACGGAAGTGAGACAGTTCCGAAGATGAGGATTAAAAGGTTGGTTCTGGAAAGTTAATTTATTATTGAAGTTTAATGGGTGGAGATAATTCTTCCTTCCAATGTTAAGTATTAATTCCCTGGATCTTTCGTGTAGCATTTATATTGCATTGAGTTTGATGCGTTGCATATGATTTATTACGAAAGTATTCTAAATGATGACACTAGTTCCATCAATTTGTGTTTAGAAAACGTCCTGCTTGTAGTTTGAAATTTTCTGTGTTTCATTATTAATATAGATTTTAATCTGATAACTTGAACTGTGATGCATGTTATCTGTCGTATGGCAATTTTAAAAGGATAAACGCATTTTCAAAAATGCATTTGATTCTTGCTTTCCACGAGTTAAAGTTACGATATCCACAGGGAAATCCTCTTTTGGATACAATCGTACTCAAACCTGATTTCCTGCAGCATGAAAGAAAATGAATAAAGAAATTTCACGTGTACAAAAACACAACGCTATTAAAAAGTAATTTTTATTCGAGAATAGGAGCCGCATAAAAAAAGTAGTAAATAACTGAAACCTTATAAAATATTTAGGTATTGCTGTTTGAAACAAAATCCTGCATATTCCGGATACCCAGGTAGGACAAAGCAGGAAAGCGAACTCAATGAAAGTATTTAAAATGTAGGATAAATATAGTGATAATAAAGGCTATATAGATCAGTACCATCCTGGAAACATGAAAGCATTGGATACATATCTGTATGTAGTTTGCTATGTGGTAACAATAATCATGCAATATATCTGGCAAAAGCAATAGTTATGTAAAGAGATACATATGAAAAATTGATTTAAGCATTTCATTTTTTGATCGATAATTTCATCGATTATGATTCGATTCGATTAGATGTTCGTCACAAAGAATCCCAGAAACAAAAATTCCTCCTAATAATGTCTAAGCGAGATAGAGTTAAAATTCAAGGAAAAATTTTTAAAGCTACGTTAAGAAATCACAACGGTCCACAAAAATATGAAAATAAGTTTAATGGAGAAAAAATATTTCACTAAGAAATATGATTATTTACAGTCTTGAAGTACAAAAATTTAAAAATAAAATACCAAAAAAAATGTTTCTATAAAATGTATGCCTGTGCCCATATAATTGAAGTTTTAGAAAAGCAAAGGTAAAAAAATAATAAATAAAATAAATATCTTGGACAAAAAATAATTTCATAAGTTCCTCAAAAGAACAGTTATCTGAAATCCGTTATGGTTACAGTTTTTCAGAAATAATTTTGAAACATTTCAAGAAATAAAATGTCAGATGAAAATAGAGATCCAAGTCTAAACTATAGAAATTCGATTCAGAGAGAAATTGGTGGGTAAATACCTAGAATCTTTTGATATCAGTCAATATTTGTAGAAATAAGGAAAATAAAAATAAATGAAAGGTTTTATAAGAAGTGAAAGTTTCATATAGAGTAATTCATTTGCTCTTTTTCATTTTCTTCTATGGGTTGTCCATTTCTGTGCATCCTACATTGGTTATTTACATAGTTTTCGGTGGAAAAGAAGTCTTAAGAACGAATCAGAAAGCTAATTTTGTCTGTTTTGTGAATAAAATATACAATCTTTACAAACAAATTTATATATGTGCTGTTCTAAATGTATTTTCCAGTCCTTGTGCCTTTATTATCAATCGCCCAAATATCAATTTCAGAATACGCATTCGTTTCCTTATCTGGAAGAGCGTCACTTCGTCAATGCATACGATTTTTCAAGCGTTTCTTTCTTCGGTCATTTTCTAGATTCTATTCATCATTCCGACGCCTTCAAACTGGGGATCTCTCTGCCAGCGACGAACATTGTGGAGGGGCGACGCAGAAGGTTGTCGAATTTTGGTATTCTATACAGTTCTAAGCTTTAGGTTATCGTCATCATTTTGCAGAGAATACTATAAAAAGCAAATTTAGATTGGCATTTCTAGTGTTGCAGATATATAAAATGCTCTTCCTCCCCTGTCTCTTACTTGCACTATGATTTCTAACGAATCCCACAACTAAATACGGAAGCAATATAGCATTGTGGGTTGTATTCTATTTTTAATGGTACAACAAGCCATTTGATCTCAAAGTTGAGCGTGGTACAGAAGATGCCATTCCTCAAAAGTTCTGAGAAACAAGATATATCATAAAATTCTAGGTTTCTAATAGGAAATGTAGGAAGTGTTTCATAGCCAATCTTTTTAAATTTGGAAATAAATTTAACTTCAAGGATATATTTTTAATAATCAATCTTATTCCCTTGGTGCAGGCCTTTTAGCTCGATGTTTGATTGAAATTCTGTTAGCTCTATTTGTAAATTTCTGCTGATTCCATCTACATTAAATGGAACTAAAAATATTTTAAATGTTTCCACTTTTCGTATGAAGGAGAATCTTATGTCTATTCTTTAACGGCCGTATTCACCAACCAGAGTTAAACGAGGTTTAAGGGTAAAGGGCGAGTTAAGTCATGAAACGTTATTCACCAGGACAAAAAACAGCGATTAACTCGCCTACATGGATCCCTAGAATAACCCTTCGATTTCGGAGTGTTAGCGCCGAGTCAATAAACAATGGTGGTCTCAAGCGATATGTTTGTTGACATTAATATGCAAGATTTGCAAAATCTTGAATTAATAGAAAGAAGAGCGAGATGTGTAGAAAGTAGGCAAAATGATTTTGAAACTTTGGACGAAGTTGATTTGCGTACCCGTTACAGATTGAATAAAAGTACAGTGGAAATTTTAATTCAGCGTCTATCGCCGAAATTGGAATCGCGAATTATGCGAAACCAGGCATTGGCATCTGCAGAAAAAATCTTAATTGGTTTAAGATTTTTTGCTACAGGAACTCAACAACTGAACATCGGCGATATAATTCAGCTCAGCCAACCATCAGTGAGTCGTGCTGTGATCGATGTCGCCAGAAGCCTGGAAGAGCTACATTCCGAATACATTGTTTTACCTCAAAATGAAGAGGAACGAAGAAAAGTAAGTAAATCATATTTAACTAGACAAATTAATATGATGTATGCCAAAATATTTGCTTGATATTGGGTGTAGTTTAATTTATCTGATGAGAAAAAATTTAAGTTATTTATTTATCTCATATACAACAATTTATTAAAAAAACATTTTTAATAATTAAGCAACAAAAATTCCCTTCCATTATTAATCATATGTTTGAAATGATATTATTGAGTATTGCATAATTTACAAAAGTAAAAAAAAGCATTTTTCTTGTCGGAATTAGTTAACAAGAGCAGATGTGGCTTTTCAATTATTTAAGTTTGTTAATAAATGTGTAAACCTACATATAACAATGCAGAAAGTAAAGCATAAAAATAATTAGTCATTTATGTGATATAATTTGTTGCTCAATAATGAAAATTAATAATTAATTGATGTTAGAAAAATTGCAGTCACAAAGGTATGAGTATAAAGATTTTTCACATGCATTCATTATTAAAAAAAAATTGATAAGGAAAACTAGGCAAAAACACTCATTTTCTCAAATAGTTCTAATTATTAAAAAAATTATTGTATAAGTTAATGTAATTTTCAATGTATAAGTTAAGAAACAGTGAAACTGCTGTCAAAACATGTCATCAGGTCAAGTTTTTATCCTTATTGTCAATTATATTATCTCTCTCATACCTGTGAATTGTTATTAAAGCAAACAGCACAAAAATCATTTAAACAACATTTATAACAAACATTTAAACTCTTGCTAATATTGGTTTTCTTTTAAAAAATTATCTTAATTGAAATTAGAGAGAAGATTTTTTAAGAGTACATCTTAGATGTTCTGCAATTATTTACTATACAAATAAATTTTTAATGCAAAATTATGTTGTAAAATTTTTGTTTTTGGATGCAAAAGTTATAAAATTTTAAATAATTTTCGGTATAGGTGTTAAAAGACAGTGAAACTGGTGCTGAACAATGCTATCGAGGGAAGTTTTCAATTTTAATTATGTGAAAATTCTGATTAAAATGTTAAAGGCATATTATTAGTCAAATAAAAAAGAACTATTCCTTTCAACTTTATATATTCAATAAATTAGCTTTATTGAATATATAAAGTTGACACATTAATAGCAAAGTACTAATGAATTTTTATTTTTAACATGGATTCAAACAATGTATTTTTTTACAGGTTGGCTCAAGCTTCTATAGGTTGGGTGGTTTGCCAGGTGTGCTTGGTGCACTAGATTGCACGCATGTTGAAATTCAAAGTCCTGGATGTGACATCGGTGAGATATTTAGAATGCCGCAAAGGCTTTTTTAGCCTTAATGTGCAAACCATGAGTGATGTGGATTTGTACATCAGAAATATCGTTGTACGATGGCCATGCAGTACTCATGATAGTACTGTGTTTGGCCATTCTTACTTAAGAGCTCACCTTGAAACCGAAGTGCCTAATACATATCATGTATTAGGTGATAATGGATATCCTTTGCCGTCATACTTGATGACACCTTTTCTTCATCCAAACTCGGATAGGCAAAGGAGGTAATTTTTATTCACAATTTGTTTTCTTTATTATTATTTTTTTAAAAAAATTCCTGTCAATGAGCAATATTACAGAAGCATTTTACTGCCTCATAGTTAATATGATATGTAAAATTTCTGTATTCCATTGAATATGTTTTTACTAATTGAAATAGTAAAAAAGAAGTTAAAGTAAATTTCAAGTGCCGAGGGATAGTTTGCATTGAGTTTATTTAATAAATCATTTTATATGTTGACATTTTAAATTTAATTATTGTACATTAACTTACCACAGCGGTAAACTATTTCTAAATCACTCTATAAAAGTGATTCATTTTCTTCTGAATATTTTGATTCTGTATGTTTCACTAAAAGTAGTCACAAAGATGTGTAAAAAGATTTTATATATATATATATATATATATATATATATATATATATATATATATATATATATATATATATATAAAAGGAAATAGATGATGTGCTCATGAGAAAGGATAGTCAAGATACTTTTAAGTAATGATAGGTTATAAGGCTTTAATGAATATCACAGAAAAATAAGTCATTTAATAGATTTTTATGGGCAAGATAATTTAGTAAACAAAGTTCATATTATACTAGTCAAAAGAATTTCTTAAAATATTATGCAATTCATGATTCATTTCTAATTGCGGTATTCTGCACTTTCCTTCAGAATTAAAAATAAATTTTGTTTTGCTTGTTCATGATTTGTGAATGTGTCAGTATAACACAAAAAACAAGCTTTGATGTAAATATTTATTTTCTCCTTTATAGGTATAATGCAGCTCACATGTTGGGGAGAAATGTCGTGGAGCGCCAATATGGAGTTTGGAAGCGAAGTTTCCAAAGCATTTCTTTGTCTTTGCGGCGCAGTTTACAAAATGCGCAAACAATCATTGTAGCTACTGCCGTGCTGCAGCACATCGCATTAAGAATGAGTGACAGCTACATCATAGAAATTCCGCATGAGAACAATAACCATGGCAGCAACTGTGTTAATAATGAATGTGCTGGCGTTTTAAAGAGAAATGCCATTGTCAACACTTATTTTTAATTTTTATGCACAATAAAGATTATCTTGTAACACTGATTTGTATAGATAAATTAATCATTTCATATTAGCTTTTTATATTTTAAAAAACTCAGACCTTTACCCGAAACATTTTTTTCCCTTTAATTTTATGAATAAAAGGTGTATTGCCTGTAATTTTTTTTTTTTAAACACTGCTCATTTCTCATGTAAAGCAATCACTTTTGAGTTTAACATTTGCACATAACCATTGAAAATGCTATATAAAAAGACTATCTTTTTAAAATTCATTTTAAGCAAAGAAATGACAGTAAATGAAAAATAATGAAATTTTGTTTGATATTTTTCACGTTAATGGTTAGTAAATCCAATAAAATTTTGTTAGTAAATGTTAGTTGAAAAGAAATGAACACGAAACAAAATAATTTTATAATATTAAAAAAAATTATTTTTGCTTTTTTTTTAAGATTATCATAATATAATGCATTTGCATTAATTTCAGGCTTTAATGCAGCAATTCGCAGTTCATGCTCAATTTGTTTCTTTTCTTCATCTCGTTCTTTTCTCTTGTCCTCTCTTTCGATGTTTTTTATTATTAATTTGTGAATTTCTTTCTCTTTTTCTGTCCATTTCCTCTAATTTAACTATATGCATTTCTCGTTTTATTTTCATATTCAATTCATGCTCTGAATCTAAAATGTTTTTTCTTTGCTTAGCACCTTCAGTGATTTGTTTTGATGCTGCTTCTATTGCATTTGGCCTCCTCCTTAAAGCTCTTTTTTTTATAAACGGGGTTACCACTGGCGTTCAAAATTCATTTTCCACTTCTGTAGGTGTCGTTTCTACGAAAGGTGGAATTTCAACTACCTGCGGCACTATCTGAAAAATAAATAACATGCAAAAAATACATGTATAAATTAAAGTATGTATATCCTACATTTTCATTTGCAAACATTCTAAATAAATTATGAATCTGTATTATTCAACCACAATTTTTCTCTCAAAAAGAAAAATACAGTAATTTTTTATATTCGTGTCTTATGCCTATGGAAACTAAAACGTAATTTTTTATAAGTTACTATTCTATACATACATATAAAATGTCTTGCAGTATTACTTACAATTTCAGTTTCCTCGTTTTCTACACAGCATTCCACAAGTGGTATGACTTCATTTTCTGGAAGAGAAATCTAAATTTTATTTTTATTCATTTTACCCATGCATATTTTCTACCAAAATTTTATAAAAAGATTTACTTGTTCTAAGATTAAAACTTTTTGCATAATTGTTAAATCATATTATTCACAAGATTTTATATTTTATTCTTTTTTGGAATACTGTATAAATGAAAATGTTATAAATTTTACAAAAATTGATTCAAATCTTAAATTATTGCATTTAAACTTGTACATAATTTTAACATATCAACAATTAATTTTACTTTTTTACACATGTAATTTTTATCAGACTAATGATTCTAATATCACATTAAATTCTTAAATATCAATACATATAATAGCTGTATTTAATAATGTTGATATTTTTGTCTAATGTTTCATGAGTAAATCTTTACAGTTCACAACAAAGCTAATTTAAATTATTAAAATGTTAATTCAAGTATTTCATTGTTATTGATACTTATGTATATTATAAATACATATACATTTATAATCACAAACTATATAATTATAACTGTATCCATTTAATATGCACAATTTATTCTTTTTGACACAGTATTACAATAATTATATTTTGAATATTTTTCTTATCTTGATTGGCCGATGTAATCTCCTGATATCTGCAGTCAGAATCATAGGCACATTCCAAAGGTTTTCGGACGAAACCAATCTTTTGTACTGTATGGTCGATATCTGTTGATATCAGTTTGTCTGTTCCCCACCCCCAGTCTTAAAAATTTCTACCTTATCGGCAGCTTTATGTTTAAAAGTTTTTTAAAATTTCAAAGTTTTTTTAAAATTTATCTATAAGTTGCTGAGGCGTTCTTTTATATACCCCAGCTACCGCATTAATCTCAAAACATATTCTCTCCCAAGCTTTCTTTTTACTATCGTTGCTGTTATAATTTGTGTTTTTTACAGTTAATGATGTCAGCGTACTTTTCTACAATTTCTAAATGTGTAAAATTTAATCTTTTGTCCGTCTTGACGAAACAGGTAGGTAGGTAGGTTATGGCGGACACTTTCCACAGCAAATTGACGAAACACTTTCCCGCTCGCTACGAAGCTTTGTTTACATTTTTTGCTAGCCAACCAGAAGCCGTCTTACATGTCGCGTTCGGTTAACTCCAAACATTATTATTATTATTATTATAAAAGTTATTATTGTTTTACTTGGGGATTTTTCCGCTTCGTGAATAATAATCGGCGAGTCATGCTAGAGTTAAGTTATATCCGAGATAGGTTACACTCAAGTTAACCCGTGTTTGTTGAATACGGCCGTAAGTAATTTTCCGATTTCTGTAGAATATTTGAAGAAGATTTTATGGTCACTTTTATAGTCACTTAAAAACAGGAAATTAATCAAATTGTTTGACCCCAATTGATATTTATAAATGTGAAGGTTTGCTACAAAGGGTTTTACATCTTGATGTTAATCGGTAATCTACTTATTTTCACCTTGTAAATTCTGGTTTTGCTCATTTTGAATGTGATATGTAATAGAAGACATTACACTCATGTCCATAAATTAAGGATAATTCAGAATCACACTGAAATTGAACTCTAAAATAAAAATTTCACATTTTGAATTACCACCCACAGCTTGAATAATAACATGCAAATTACAAGAAACCACCAAATGGCACCGATAGTACATCACAATGACGACAGTGTAACAAAAGGTATATAAGGAATGGTTGCAAAGAAATAAAATTGTTCACAACATGTAGATTTAAATTGTAGTTTTATAAAAAAAAAAAAAATGTAATAGAGGTGGTTTACTTTATCTGTCAGAATTTGTAACCAATATTGTACTTCATATTTACATTGTAATAACAAAATTAATTTCTGAAGATTATGAGCATGAATTTTTAAAAGTTTTGTAAATCAACGTAAATTAATAATTAATGTTGTAAAAAAACCTTCTAGTTTCTAAAGACATGTGGGATTTCTCAGTTTGCAACTGTGGCTATCCGTTTGAGGGAATAATTATTAAAATTGAGGTCATCAGCTAATACTCTTAATAATTGTTGTAAACTTAAAAATGATGTTTATCAAGGAAAATCAAAAATAAACAAAAGAGAATCTAACATGCCTGAAAGTAAAAGGAAATTAAAAACACTAACTACCAACAATTTAATTTCCAACTCTTAAAAAAAAAAAAAAAAAACTTTCACAAACTGTAAATAACTATATACTTTTTATTTCACGTGCATAACCGCTTTTACTTTTTATGTATTTTATTTTTTTTTTTTAAATTGCCGGCCAACTTGTCTAGTGGTCAGCGTGCCTGACTACGTATAGGGAGGTCTTGGGTTCGAATCCCAGTTCAGGAATGGATGTACTTTCTCTCTCTCTATCCTGTCTTTGTCCTTTCCTTGTGTGTGTGAATGAAGTATAAATGTTGCCTACCCTATAAACGGGTCCCTATGGCATGTGTGAGGGTGCGATGGTAGCCCACCCCCTGTGGTGCACCCGGGGCAATGCCTCGGCGGTTAAGAGGTCGCTATGTCTGGCTGGTTCCTTGGTAACAAGGAACAATAGATAAATAGACTCTCTTGCAGTTGTAACTGTCTACAATCTGCCATTGGAAAAAAAATTTAAATTGTGGAAAAATTCGAAATTCTTTAAAAATTTAAGGGATTTTAACAATTAGAACCACATAATATATATAAAAATTCCCTTTATTTATTGATTTCTCTACTTTTATTTACGACAGTAGAAATATCACAGAATATTTGTAAAAAAGATGTCGGCTATTTGTAGACATTGGAAGCCTTTCAAATTGTGTTCAATGCGATTGTTATTCGTAGTAATTATTATTTAAATGTGTATTTTTTAAATTTTTAAACAGAGAAATTATTTAGATATACTGCATTTCAATACACATTTTCCTTGAAAATATTACACTGTATAAACTTTCAGTACATGCTCTTATTAATATCGATTCAATATAACGTCAATCGTTCGTGTATATATATTAATTTTGTTTTCCATTAAAATAAGATAAAAGTAATAGCCTATATGTACATTGTTATACATTGCTAAAGAAATTAAAAACATTTAATAAGTAATTTTTTAACAATTGTGCCTTTATTTCCTATGGTAAAATCAAATGTTTAAATATCTGTTTATCGAATCAGATATTTTATGTATTGTATAATATAAAGAGATAATCATTTCTCTTGCCATCAAAAAAAGTAAAGATAACTTTATTTGGTTATTTTAACTCGCAAAAGACTTTTTTTTCGTTTGCAAGTTTTTTATGCACAGATAAATTTCATAAATGTTTATGTATTTGCTGTGAGTGCTGTGAACTTTTATTTCTTTAGGATGATTATCATACCATACATATAATGGAAAAGCTCCGAAAAGACATAAGATTTTTTTCCACATTGTTTCCTACAATTCCTATAACTCACTGGAAAAGCTCGTTTTTGTCCCAACTTCCATGTCGTACCACCACATAATTTCATTTACATACTGGACCACCATTAACACATATTCAATTGAGAAATAGTATATGAAACAGTATCTTTCATTGGTCAAGAATTTTTTACAATATTTAAAATCAAAGAAAAATAGTATAATATTACACATTTGCCAATTAGAAGTCATAAAGCAATTTACTAGGTATTATTTAATTTTCAAATCATAAATTTTCATTTTATTATGAGGATCAAAAAAATCAAGTAGTATCTTACTCTTTTTTAATTTCCTTACTCTAATTTGTTTTTAAGAAATATAATGCATTAAAATCAAAGTGAAATAGTTTTCTTTTTAAATAAAGTAATTTCGAATACATAAAATATGTAGTTAAAGCTACCTTATAAAGTATGCTCGCAAAAAATAATAAATCTTATACTATTTAAAGGAACTGATGGTTGAAAAAAAATGAAGAGGAAAATCTCTATTTGTTCCAATGAAACAATACTATTTTTGATCAAACAACAATTTTCAATTTATTTTTACATCGTTTCATTGAATATATTTCAAAATTTGTGAGAAACATTGATTTTACAACATTTAGAGTTTCAAGCGTTATTTAGTTATTTTCGGTCATTGGTACGCACCAATTAGGGATGCAAATTTTCAATGCGAAAGTTTTTACAATTTAAATGTTATATCGTATGCTTTTCAATGCTTTTGCGGGTACTTATTGTAGGAAAATAAAGTATAACTTTTTTATGACAAATTTTATTTCACTTCACTGCATACATATGCAAAAAAATATTATCTATAAAGCTAAATATTATTGACTGAGTTTATACCCCAAAATTTCCAAGAATTTTACATCTCTACTTGTGACACACCTCCTATGACTTTCTTTGACGTTTGTTCCGGTTATGACTTTTGAATCTTCTGAAGCTATTTCAGTGTTGTGCTGTGTTGCAAGATGCCTCATGTCTGAAAAGACGATGGTGGGTGTGTAATTAAAAAAATATCTGACATTCCTTCCAAAGCCAGTGATATATGAAACTTGTTTTAATCGTGCGTAGCGATGCACAAATCTTACTCAAATTATTTTCTGTCCTTCTTTCTACAGCTTGACATGACAGACCAATTTGAATAAAGATACTTAGTTTTTCTGGTCAGATTTCTTCAACTGCGGCAATTAGAAATTTTTTGATAAAGTTACCGTCTACAAAAGGCTACCATTTTTAGCAGCAATGTGGGATACTCGAAAGATAGTTCTGACAACACCATTTGATTGGGCAGTTTGCTTATGAAATATGTATTGTTGAAATGTCAAAAATTTCCTCAAAGATTTTAACTTAGCTCTCCGTTTGGAAACAGTAAGTTTATCAATTTCTCCATGTTTTTGTTCATTGTATCATTTCAGGTTGTGTGATTTTAATGTTGAAATTGAATGACGACGAATAAAACACACAGCATTGTCTTTTACATGAATAAAAAGGCGCAAGTTTTTCCATTTACTCTGCACTACTTATTTTCCTTTTCAAGTGTTCTTCTTTTCCATTTTTCTTGCATCCATGACGAATAAATATCCAATAGAAATAAATACTATAATGATTAATATGATTAGTAAAAAAAAAAAAAAAAAAAAAAAAAAAAAAAACCCAGAAAATAGGCCTGAATTACAATTACAACAAAGTCGATCAGATTGCACTTTCTGGCGGAAGAATATCTCCTACAAGGTTTTTATCTACATTGGATTTGAGCATCCCTCTGTCCCCTTTACCTTTATCCCTACCTCTGACCTTTATAAAAACTATCTGCGTAATATTTTCTTCACATTTTATACTTACGTTACAGAATGTTTACATAAAATTGATTTAAATTTAGATTTTCAAAATTTTTATTTCAAGTGCAATAAGACAATTAAGAAAGAAGGACAAGCAGTGTAAATAAAGAAAAATAGCAGTTCGACAAAAAAAAAAAATATTCTGCTCGATGGCCGAATGTTTAATTTCTTATTGGTGGGAATTCAAAGGAAGTTCGGGGTGACACTCTGATCGAAGCGTGATTTATTTCCGATTCCAAATGTCTAAAATAATATAGACCGCATATGGGCCGTTCATATGGGGCGCGTGCTGGAGAGGCCTGACTCAGAATATACAAATAGCTGTTGATAAATACGCCTACTCTGTGGATCCATTATTTGCAGCTATTTTTTAAAAATATATGAGCAGAATAATTTAAGAGAATATTTTAATATTTTTTTTCTAAGTGCTACAGTATTTATCGACACATACGGCGCACACCCGTTTTTTTATACATATTTTGGAAGAATAAAACTTATGACTGTTCTTTATACTGAATTTAGATTATTTTAAATATTAAATATTAGAAATGAAAAGTTAAAAAATTGTGGAAATACCCAATCTTACTGGAAAAATAACACTTTCTGCGTCAACACTTGTCTCCATTGTTGACGAAGAAGATGCAATTGAAGACTTTTTTCCAACAGATTGTCCTCTGTACCATCCACACCATTACTGAAGTCCCCATTTTTAAAGAACTGTTTACAAAGGCTCCTTAGTTTATGTTTACTTTGAGTGGCCTTGTATAGATCCTTCTCCAGATAAACTCATAAGATACACCCCTTTTTCAGATCTGTTTTCAAGTCGAGAAGTTCGTCTTATACACTGTCAAATACCGTATATACTTCGCATTTTAATGTTTACACATTAGCTTAAAATGCAAAGTACTTACCATATTTTCATATTCTAGCATATAAAGCATTGAAAAAGAAATGGGATTTTTTAAAAAGGGCATGTGATTTCCTTGGCCTAATCTCATTATGTATTTTGTGTGCTGGTATAGAATTAAAGAAGAGAATCATCATGTTTTTCATTACCTATATCCTGTACAGAATATATTTTGTTTGGACGCAACAATTTTGAACTGCAATTTGCATATTTCTTTGATAAAGGGATAATAGAAACCCAGGTAAAAAGTGCAAATTAATGGTGGTGAAATATAGTTTTTTCCATCAAAATTTGTAAAATGCTTATTTGTTTTCATAATTCTTATAAAGAAAATTTTTAATGCATTATTGAAGAGTTTGGTGAGGGAAGTTTTACTTTTTCTTACGGTCTACGTCACTTTTCATGCTAATATTCAATATTTTAGGTCTGAAGTATTTGTTAACAATTCCTTATTCTAATTAATAGAAGTGTAAAAATTTTATTATCTTTTATTGATACCACTTTTATTTTGATTCTAATGATGAAAAGTTATGAAAAACATGTAGCTGACTTCCTTTGCTGATAAAGATAGAAATTAGTTTATCGTGCTTTTCTCATTAGCATATGTTAAACATTCACTGCCAAGATTTCTGCATAGAATTAAATTCAGATCGTATTTATCTAATTTTGTTATGATTTTGATTCCTTATAAGAAAAAGAAAAACGTTTTGGTAAATAGCGATAGTCAGAAAATTATATATTCTTAGAATATGTTTAAAACTGTTACTAAGAAATCAAATTAGTTTAAAAAAATTGTTGAAAACAAATTTATTGATTGCTAGTATAAAGAGTCATTAAAACTTATAAAAAATAAAATTATTGATTATATTCAACATTAAGAAAGTCTTTTCCATCTACTGCAGATTTAGAATTCGAAGCACTTGCGTAATTGATCCATGGTTCATCGTCGGTTCATTGTTATCAGCCGACCAAATAAATTCCAAATACATCAGTTTAAAAAAAAATCTTAATCATTTCAAATTATAACCTTAGTTATCATATTGGAAATTACAATAGTAAAATTTATTTTATGGGAAATACGTATACAGCATGTATTTGAAATAAAAATTTTGTTACCAATAAAGTATATAACTCAGTAAGTTCATAGAACGACTAGTTATTTCATAAATTATATAGATAAGCGATTATGCATACTACGTAAAAAATTTTATAATTTACCTTGTCTCTTTAAACTAAATCGATATTTTATGAAATAACAATTATAATAGACCTTTTTAAATTGAAAATTAAACTATTTCCAAGTCATTTAATGAATCGAAAGTAGCTAAGATCTTTCATAGCCTATTGCGGATGATTAATTGATGAAGAATTAGGAAAAGCTGATGATTTAGAATTTATTATTGCTCTTATTAGTAACGTAAGCAATCGTCTAAATTCGACATTTACTGGCGGCAATTTCCCCCTGTGAACCGTTGACTGGGGAGAAATTGCCATTTTCGCGGTTGCAATTTGATTATTAAAATAGTGAAATTCTAAAGGCAATTTTTTCACATCGCATTTTGTACTGCATACAAGTAGAGGTTCCACGGCAGATACCAAATTAAATTAATGGAAGAGATTAAGCCATATAAATTTATTTCTCATGTCAAACTACGTGAGTATGAACGATTAAAAAAAAAAAAAGATTTAGAGAATTATTTATTTGTGCGGCGATTGCTGTCGGAGAGATCATAGACGTGTACGTTTCACTTAAAATATTTATGTCGTGCTTTGAATTTAAAAAATCATGATTTTTTGTTTTATAAATTAAGATAAGGACTGATAACAGTAAGATTTACAAGAAGCATTTTCTGTGGTTTATCGCGTTTGGCGATGGGATGTATCTCGATAAGATTTAACCTGTTTAAATTGCAATTTTCCGTTAAAGATGTGTCAATTGGCGTGTTTATTTTATTCAGATTATGTCTTCGGCATGAGTCCTCGCTAATTTGGTTTGTGTTTATAGAAGTAGCTCTTGCCATCATTTTCTTTAATCTAATTTTAACTTCATTATGGATTTTAAAATTAGGAATTCCGCAAGAAATGAGTGGACATCGATTGTATCTATGCAAAAATGATTGATCAAATAATCTGATTAAGCAGATAAAATATAATTTTTATCAAAAATGGTTTTATCATCGTTCATGTCGATAAGTTAAAGAACACGCGAAGGATAACAATGATTTTTATTCGTTCTGCTACTATTTATTTATTTATTTTGCGATTTTATGATGTCATGAAATAACACACCTGCAAAGTTTTGCGAACTAATATATTTTTTGCTTATAAATTTCATGTTGTTGGTTTAATATCATTCTTTAAAAATTATTTTATAATTTTAAAATTTTCTATACAATATGAGCATTTTTCTGTAATATTTAATATTTGTTTTCACAGAATTTTATCACATTTACTTCAATTTATTATATGAAATTTCCTTGGATTTTAATACCCATCTTTTTTTATTAACGAATTTTTATTTTTATTCCACTGTTAATAGTACTTTTCGATCTTTTTAGCACTGCTGAAATATTTTTAATTGCATATTTTTACCAAGCAAATTCCATATTTTGCTAACTACATTTTCATTTAACTCAGTTTCCCTAGAAATTTTAAAATAATCAAAAAAAATTTCCATTAAAAAAGAAAAGCTATATTTTTAAGGAAAAAATTTAAATACGTTCAAAATAAATTATTTTATGAATGTTTAAATATAAAACTAATATTTATAATATATATAAAAAATGCCAAAATGTATAACATATATTTTTAAATTAATTAATTGATTTCAATTATGAGGTATAGGAAACATTTTCGTTTTAAATATGCCAAAAAACATTGTTTAGAACGGATTCAAGACAACGTTTAAACATAATATTATCGTTATTTTCTTGAAAAACGAAATTGTATCTAAATTTATGGACCACAGTGAACGCAGTCAGACACTGAAGAAACAATTCTTGCATAGTTTTATTATGATGCTTTTTCATAAGAGAAACTTAAGGATGCATTTTCATTTATTAATTAATGTTATGAACCATGGTGTAACAGAAGAAACGGTCTTTTATGATGGTGCTTTTCGATATAAGGAATTAAATGAACTTTGTCTTCCAGAAATAAATGTAATAGTTTATGGACCACAATGCAACAGAAGAAACAATTCTTGTATTATCTTATTATAGTGTTTATTCATATGGAAGTTTAAAATACTTTTAGAAATAGCATATTTTTTTTTTTTTGCATTTTGTAACCTCTATAAGTAAAGAAATAAATAAATGGAAGAATACTGTAAAAATATAAAGAAGTAAATATACGGAAAAGATTACATTAAAAATAAAACTAACAAACTGAGACGAATGAATAACCTACATAGCTAAGCCAAAGTGAATAAGGGATAAAATCTGAGACAAAGTTCAAAATGGAAGAGCTAATAGAAAAAAAATATGTGTATTGCCCTCTCTTTAAGCAAAAACTAACTTCATTTTTAAATAAAAATATCTTTCCCAGGAAAACGCAAGTGTGGGAGAATTTGAATTTTTCAGAGCATTTCCTATATTTTTTGTCTTCAGTTTTGTTCTTGAACATGCTTCTTAAAATAATCAAGTTGGAGAAGTTAGGAGAAGCTTCTTTGTTTAATGTTTAAGGACTTGTCAGCACTTTTCCACTAAAGCAAACTGTTTACATTAACGTTTTTCACGCTATTAAATTCACCAGACAATATAAATTAAATCAATCAGACAAAAATTAATTTTAAAATTTTTAGCTTACGAAAATGATTTTCGGATGAAATAAGTAGAAACTTAAATTTCTTAATCGTTCACTGATAATTGATATAAAAATGTAATCAATGTGGGCCAAAATATATGAAATATTCAAATAAATGAAAAAACCAAATGTAAAAGTTATGCACTCTAACCTAATTTCCTGCAGAGAATAAAAATAAAAGAAAACAAAATTTCAAAAATCGCATTAAACTTCACGAATACAGCTACAAATATAATTTTCGCAACACAATCAAAAAGCACTTTTAACGCGTGTAAAGGTATCGGTTATAACACATTTCGCGTATAAAATAACTGAAAACCTTACGAATCAATCGTGAAATGTTTTTTCTAGACTGAAATCAAGATACGAGGCCAATTCAAGCGAACTTAACCTCAAATATTTTATGGCGCCGTGTAATAGAAAATAGAGGGTTAACAAATGCAAATTAATACGGAATAAAATTACCTTTTATTATGCACATTTTCTGATGTTGTTCAAGTGCAATATGGCAACACTTTTAAAAAGCTTAAAATCTACATAAACACCGATAAAGTCCCGTGATCTGCAATATCACGTATGCTGAGCAGAAGAAGTTCTTTATTCACATTTCACATTACATCTATTGGCACAGTGACAGCTGCTTGGGTTTTTAAAGACAATGCATTACGTTTAGAATCAATCGGATTGAAAGTTTATGTGCAATGTCTCTTTCTTTAGTCGAGCGTGCATTACTGGTCAAATACTTTTACCTCAACCAGAGCACCCTAAAGATTTTCAGTGGGATTAAGGTCGGAAGAATATGCCATACTCACAATCCCGTTACTCTCCAAGAAGTTATCGACGACTCTATGGGAACGTGCATTATCGTTAATTAACCCCTTATTCGGCTATCCCGAGGTAACTCAGACAAATAATTCTGTGCGTTTTGTGGCTATCCCGAGCCCCTTTATAGGGGCAACTGGCTTCACTGCAATGCTTCAAATTCAACTCCCAGAATTGACGGATTATCGTGAAATCGTAGCTGGGGAACTAATTTACTGAACTGTTACGGTTGATTAAAGTAATGCAAGCGAAAATCAAAAGTGTTTCAAGGAAGAAACAGTTATTTACGTTTTACTTTTCTATATTTATTCGAATTTAGTTATAGTAATTACAGGCTATCTAACAATTGAAATTTATAAGCAACGTATAAAATACTAATTTTAGCCTTTTTTTTTTATCAAGTTTTAAAATTATTAATATTTTTTATTCTTTTCTTTGTATCATATATATATATATATATATATATATATATATATATATATATATATATATATATATATATATATATATATATATATATATATATATATATATATATATATATATATCTCCTTAGTTGTAAACTTCATAGTATAAGAATAAGTGACTTGGCGGCAAAGTTATAATGTTGTAATGTTTTACTTAATTTGTTCAAAAATAATATGAAATTTTAAAATGTTAAAAATTTTGTTTAAAATTAGAAGGGATAAAATAAGTAATAAATTAGATGCTAATTTTTTTTAACTTTTGAATGAATTTAGAATTTTAAACAATTCTGCAGTGATTTTTGTGCAAAATATATCATCTAAATTTAATAAAATGCAATTATAAAAATTTCTTTCACTTTTTAGAGTTACATTTTATTACAATTAGATTTTATATTTTGTTCTGCAAATGATTAATCTTTGTAATCTCTCAGTTATTATTTAATTTCACAGCAGCTTGTCCTAATTTCAGTTTATAAACTGAATAACTTCCTACTAATTATCTCATTATAATACTATATAATTTATATAAAAGAGTGTCAAAAAATTGGAACTGCTTAACTGTTGACTGGCTACCAATTGCGAGCCTCAGAAAGATCATCGAATTCACAGTCCGCATCCCCGAAGAGTTATCATCATAATAAAAATAAAATTCTTCTTCATTGTTTGAATCAGACATAATGTTCGTAAGCCGGTAATAATCACTCATATATATATATATATATATATATATATATATATATATATATATATATATATATATATATATATATATATATATATATATATATATATATATATATATATATATATATATATATAATTTGTTCTGGCCTGCTGAAGGCTGTTCATTGACACGCTCACCTGGAATGATTCATGAAACAAATGTTTCCAAGATAATTCGATTAGATATGTGCATCCACTACACCAGTGCTACATTTGATTTAAATTTACATTTATCGGTTTCCCACGGAATTTGAAAATTCCCAAGTTCCACTAATAGGAATTTATCAATACTGTCAATAATGATGTTAAATTGATATAATCAGAAACACTAATCGATCATTCTACTATCTTCATTCTACTTGTAAATAATTTAAAATTAACAACATGTGAATTCTTTTTTGTTTAATCGAGAATTTGACTAAATATGTTTTGAAATTTTTCATATTGTTGTTAGCTTCATACTACTAAAATTTTCAGCTCACATATTTCAAGCGTTGTCTAAAATTCCAAGGTCAAGGTAATTATAAAAAAATGAAAGAATAAATCCTCTTACATAACTGTTTTCAAATTTTAGAATGGGACTTATGTTGCTCTTTATTCCACATAAAATTATATCATTTTGTTACGATTAAGGTTTATAACTTTACAAGGAAGCTATTATTTTTAGCACAAGAAAATTTTAATTTTGATTAAAACTTTCACTCCATTCACATTTTGCTATAAGTCTGGCAAATGATATTAAAATACATCAAGAATTGCTAATTTCAGAAAAATTACGAAAAATATTCTCTTATGCATATCTGTTTCCGAGACATTATAATATAATATCACCATAAGAAAAACTCTCTTTCTCTCTCGAATGATCAAATTTAAATATTTAAAAAATGTTTAAATTTAATAACCACAAGCATTTTTTCGTAAAAGGAAAACAGCGGAAAACATGTTAAATTATTTAATGTCTTTTTGTGAGGTTTCAAATTATTTCAAAAATTTCTTTTTTAAAATTATGGATATTTTAAACTAATATTTTGTATAGGTATAATTTACAATCATTAAATTAAAGTTAAAGATACTTACAAATTCCAGAAAATATGAAATTTCCCTTATCATGGAAAAGAAATATTTTCATTTACTAATGTAGTGGTTACATTTTAAGTATAAGTTTTTTTCTCATATACTTTTCAATATCTAACACAGCTTTTCACTAAAGATGTACTTTCACCTTCTTGAAGCAGAATATTTCAAATAAGCATTATGTTATGGCTTTTTTATTCTTTTAGTATGTGTGTTTTCAAAAACAAAGTTCAATGACTTAATTCTAATATTTAAGCTAAATAATTTGACCTTTAATAAGATGTTTCTAACATAAGAAATAAATTTCATTTTTGTGATAAATTAATAAATTATGATTTGTATTTTTAACAGATTAAACTTTATGTAAAATTAATACTTTCGATCTAGACAAAGTATTCATTTCTGGTAGTGAATTTATGTTTACAAACATTCATTTTTTTGTGAATATTTACTTCTTTAATCATTACTATTTAAAAATATTTGATTAATACAATCAAAAATAAATATTTTTATTTATAACCATCAAAAGAATAAGGAAGTTTTAAATCATTATTGTTCTAAAGTACTTTAAAACAATTCTTTCTCTAAATTCAAAGCTTATAATGATTTGCATGTGAAAGCAGTTATAATTCTGTGTAGGCAAAAAATATTTAATGTATCGCTAATGTGAATATGGGAAAAAATGTGATTTTGACAAGTTCAATATTAAATATTCAATTATTAGAATGCTACTGTAAACAATAGCGTTAAGATGTGCCTGTTTTTGTATTTTTTCCATTTTTCTCCTTTTGAAAAAGAAATACTCATAAAAGACGCATTAATCTTAGTATTTGTGTAAAACAATTTAAGAAATACTAAAAGATGTATAATAACTACACGGGTTCATGTATGGAGTGATATTTTTTACATAATTAGAAACGGAAATCTTTCGGTACGAGAAATTTAATATGAAAAATTTGCTTTCAAAATGTTCACCAAAATTTCATCTGTTGTAGCTTACTATATACTTTAAAATCTATTGTTAGGTTATTAAGTTAGCTTTTTATTTTTTTAAATTATTAAAAATATGCAATATCTAAATTAATGTATGTATGTATTAAAGTAACAGAAGCGTTTCTTTAAATAATTTTGAAAATTGTTTGATAATTGTTTTAAGAATATAATATTAATTTTGAAAAGTATCTATATATATATACAATGATTACCAATTACAAATAAACAGAAAATTAACTAATTATTACAATTATTTAAAATCAATACATTTTTAGAACTATCTGGGAAATTAAAAACATTTTTCTGACTTTTTAATAAAAAGTAATAATTGAAGTCTGTCTGCATATCCATCCACCCATCTCTATATTTCTATATATATATCTGTATCTCTCTCTCTCTCTATATATATATATATCTATATATCTATATATATATCTACCTATCTATATATATATATATCTATATCTATATATATCTACCTCTATATATCTATATCTATATCTATCTCTATCTGTCTGTCTGTAATTACATTTAAAATTTATAATGCGATATTCATTGTGATGGCTATCTTATTTACTTTTAATTGTTTAAGATATTAAATACAATAACTGCTTAGAAATAAATTAAATTTCCTGATAATAATTTACAAAATAATTAAATACAAATTTATATGTTTAGTGTAATAAAAATTATAATAAGGACATGAAAAAATTTTCGACAGAACATTCATAAAGCAAACTGCGAGCACATGTGGGTTTCTACAGCTGACAGCGATTGATGGGCTTCCCAGCAGTAAGTCATTTGAATGAGATTATTGTGAGTTGCTCCAGGGTACAACGGAAATACATCTCATCAAGAATTACATGCTTTTGTATTCTTGACAAGTGCTAATGGGGGAAAAACTTGCATTGCAGTGAAAGCCAAAACTATGTTGGCACCGCGAAGCAAAAACGATGCACTTTCTTCACAAAACCCCAGATGGTTAAGGGGTTAAAACAAAAGTATGGCTAACTGCTGCAGCGTATAATCTCACAATGAGTTCTAGGACTTCATATCTATACCGGACAGACGTCACAGGTACCCGTTAAAAGATGTGCGGGTCAATGCAGTATCTTAATGAAATCCCTGCCCACACCATAATGCTTCCGTCTCGGAATGCGTGATGTTCGGTGATGTTTCGGGGCTGATTTCGATATGTTCCTGTCATCGCTTTAATCGTGCCCTTCTTGATTGGATGGATAGACAAACGCAAACTCGAGGTACCCGGGTGTACAGCCCACCCATATGTAATCTTCTGCGTACAGTATCTTCAGATATCACCTTACCAATGGATGCTGTAACCATAGATGTCACACGTGTGGAGGTTGCTCTTTGATTCCGTTTGGCTAAAATCGCAATGTATCGATCTTCCGTGGGGTTAGTAACCCCTTGGTGACCAACTACGAGTATACGGACAACTGTCTGTGTGATTTGGAATTGTTTCCATAAACGTGAAATTACAGAATGATGAACGCCGAAGAAAAGTGCAACATCTGAGATTGACTGTCCGACTTCAATGCGCCTTACTGCACGCCAGTGCTTAGAATCTTCATTCGTCTTCTGAAAGTCATAGAAACACGTGTCTTGAAAACAAATTGTATGGAACTTTCAAACACCTTCTATTAGCACTTACAATCAACTTCTGAAACTCTTCATAACTCTGGTATCTTATAAGACTGCCCTTTTTGCATATTTCTTGACATGAGACCGCAATTGGCTGTTACTTAACATATTTGCATACTTCAATCTACCTCTGCAACGATTTGTATCCTTTTCAATTTTTATTGGCTTTCGGAAATTAGCATTTTCCTCTCCATGCTTAACTTTTGGAAAAGAGTGTATTTATTAAAAAAAAACTGATTTGAATGAAGAGTGGAGAAAAAGTACAGCGTTGAGTACTAAGGCATGAATTTGAAAGCTGTAGATGTATAAGTGTAGTTTTTACCAGGGTAACAATATTTATATAAAGTAATTGGTTGAAGCAATACTCATGTAACGAAATAAATATATTTGAATAGACATTTGAAAAAACAAAAAGCTATCTATAAAGAAAACAAGGAAATATTTACATCTAAACATGAGCAGCGAATCCTCCTTGTTATAAGAGGTATGTTGCGCCTGTCAAACAGTCTGGCATGATGTAAGGGCCTACCAGGTAATCATCTCACATATTTACATATACATACATACGTATATATATACATACACACACACACATACATATATATACATATATTTATTTATTATATATTTACATGTATATATATACACAGTGGGGGCCAAAATTGTGGACACTTTTGGAAATTTTTATGTTTTTGAACTTTGTATGCTTATAGAAAGCGTTACGTTTCACAAAATGCAAACTTGTATATATCATTTTAAAGATAATTTATTACTGAATTCAATACAAAACACAAAATTCAAATAGTTGCAATACAAAAAAAGTTAAACGATAATAGTTATCGATATACATTAGATAGTGATGATTGTAGTCAGTTATCATTACTTAATGGAGTACCCTTTATTTTTTTGATTACAGCTTCACATCGACGTTTCATTGAGTTGACAAGAGTTTTAAGCTCTTATTTCGTTATTACATAATGCCAGAAAACAATTATAGCCTCAATTAGTTCCCTTTTATTTAATGGGTGCCTCATTCGGACAAGAGTTTTCAAACGGTGCCACAAATTTTCGGTAGGATAGAGCGTAGGACTGTTTCCTGGCCATGACAATAATTGAAAGCTCCTTGTACGAAACCACTCTTTCGATATTTGGCCGTGTGGCAAGGAGCAGAATCCTGCTGAAATATAAACGAAGCATTGTTGGGAAAGAGATCTCTGATGGAAGGTAGAAGTTTTGGTTCTTGAACAGTGTCAATGTATTTTCTGGCATCCAGTGTCTCATCGATTACATGAAGGCGACCAATACCATCTGCTGACAAGGATGACCAAATCAAAGCAATAATTGGGTTCTTCACAGCTGCTTGAATGCAGTCAAGATGTGGCTCTTCTCCTATTCTACGTCTTACATATTTTGGCCATCACTATCGAATAACGATATCTTAGTTTCATCACTCCATATAACTTGTGACCACTGATCATCTGTCCAATTAATGTGTTCCTTTGCCCACTGCATTCTTTCTTTTCGTTGCTGAAAATTAAGATAAGGCCTTTTTCATGGAAATCTACCTCTCTGAATCCATCATTTAATCTTCTCCTGATTGTTCTTGAACTGACAGAAACACCAGCATCGTTCAGACGACTTCTGATGTCCGCTGATGACTTTTTTCTATCTTGGAGACTTAGTATTTTTATTCTTCTGTCATTAATAGATGGAGTGCACCTTTTTTGGCCTTTTCCTTCTTTGTTTTTTTATTGAATTCGTCTCTTGATATCGTAAACAAAACTTTCGGATTCCAGATGTAATCATTGAACCATCCATCTGTCTTGCAATTTCATCATAAGAAAGACCACTTTCTCGTAACACTATAATATTACATCTCTTTATAAGTGTGCAATATACTCTTTTATTCAATGTCATTGCTTCTTGATTAAATATTAAAATTTTTTTACAGAAATTCCTACTTGTAATTGCAGTGTATAAGAAACAGGTCCTCCTTCTACAGAACATGAATTGTTTCAAGTGTAAACATGATGTCAGTTCCTACTGGCAGTTACTAATATTTGATTGGTTTTCAGAACAAGAACAGTGATTGGCCAGGAAAGCTAGACATTACAAACCACTTCATAACTGTGTTTTTTATTTATATTAAAGTACATATAACTATTTTTGTATTGAAAATAATTGAATTTTGTGTTTTGTATTGAATTGAGTAGTAAAATTCTGCACATATTCAGATTAAAATGTGATACATATAAAATTATTGGCATGAAAGAATATGTCTAAAATTGAAATAAATAAATTAAAATTATTTGTAATGAACGAAATGAAGATTTTGAACCCGAAAGCAATTGAAAAATGCATATATATATTATATATGCATTACAAATGTAAAAATTTATACACCCAAGTCTGTTTTTCATGCTATTTTTTATGTATAGGATTATTTCGTGTGGTACATGAAAATTTAAATTAAATTGGAAAATAATTTTCGAAATTATCGATAAAAGTGAAATGGATTGATCAGCCTTAAAGTTTTCTCGATTTTTCATATGCATTTGATCATGTTACGTTAAGAATTGCCGTCTGCCAATAGCATTACAAATGTATTGTTACTCCAGTACAAACTACATTGATATATATCCATTACTTTCAACTTCCTAGTTTTTGCACTAACCTACATAATTTTTATATTTATTAATCTTTCATTCAAAATACTTGCGTTACATTTTGTTTTTCCGCTTTGCACTAGGGCAGTGGTTGGCAAAGTGCGGCTCCACAGCCGCATGTGGCTCTTTGGCTATTTAAGTGCGGCACAAATATCCACGGAAGGCACAAAAATATATTCTTTTAAAATAAACTTGGTAAGAAAAAATTTACATCTTATTTTGATAAATTAAAATTCTACTATAAATCGAGAGCATGTATAATTTTTTGTTTAAGTTAAAAGAAAGGTATGTAGTTAAAATTTTATATTGTTGTACAAATATGTAAAGAACATTGAGTTTAATTTTATTGGTTTTCGTAAACATAAACGTAAGCCATGTAGAAGCTACCAGCTGAAATTGCTCGTATGTTTTCGGCGTACTCCGGTGTGATACAAAGGTACCACAGCAAGCGCGTGCATACTTTTTTTAAAGTAGTGTAATCAGGGGTATAAATTGGTATCACAGACCAGCAGTGTAAACAGTTTTGTATTATCTATCGTTGTCCTGTCTTATTAAAAAGTTGTTGTATTTTCCATTCTAGCTGCACATCTTACAGGTATTTTTACATGGTTTTATTTCACCTGTTACATAGGTTTGTGGTTCCGATACAAAATTTGTAATCGAGTTTTCGATATTTTCTATTCGTCCAAATGGTGGAAGTTTTCTTCCATTTTTGGTTATATTAAAAGCTTTGTTATTCCGATGGTGGAAAAATTATTTTTTTCTTTTTAGTGCCGTTACATATATTAATAAATTGTATTTTTTAAAAAGATATTTCTTTAATTTTTATTTTTATTAATTTAATAATGATAATAATTTTTTACTGGAGGCTTTAAAAAATATATATTTGGAATATCTTTATTGGCATCCCAATAAACATGGCTACAAAAAAAAAAAAAAAAAAAAAAAAAAAAGCAAAGAAAAACGGATGATGAAAACCGCAAATTTAAAGTTGAGTGGACAGACAATTTTGCGTTTATTCAAAACTTGAATGGACTTTCAACATGTTTTATTTGTTTGGAGAAATTCACGCATAACAAAAAGTCAAATTTAGAGAGACACTACAAGTAGGAACGCGTCATTTAGCATTAAACATCCTACTGGTGATACAAGGAAGAAAGCAGTTGAGAAAGTTCAGAAGAGTCGTCAAATTCTGTGTTTAGTAATTGGATGCAAATCTTCCAGCAAAATTAATATGTCAAGTTTTGTTTTTAGCAAGTTTAGTTTTTTCTTTTTAGTTCAACATTATTTCGCTTTTCGAGCCTGCTGAAGCATCGCCAAGAAAATAATTCCTCCATGGATACACCATTTTAAAACAATAATTTTAAGTATGAGGAAAGCATTTCTCAGCAGGTTTCAGGAATTTAAAAACAGCAGAGCAACTTTAGCATTTGTCAAAAATCCTCTTAATGCTACGATAAACGAGTTGAAATTTTCTTTTTTGAAACTGACATTGGCAGCTTTAATACAATTGAAAAAACAAGGAGATATGACTCTCGAAACTCGAACGTCTTTGTGTTGAATTTGAAATATTGGAGAAGAAAAAATGTGATCTTATTCACAACAAAAGTGGTCTGCTTTGATTGACCTGGAGAAGGAAGTCATGATCATTTTCAACGCTTGGAATAAAAATTCCTGACTGACGATCAAATGAAAAAAGCTCGCGTTTATTGTTCTTTCCCTTTTCGGTTCTACATATATATATGCGAACAATATTTTTCAAGCATGAACATTATCAAAAGTAAACAGAGAAGTTCGTATTATTGATGAGAACTTGGAATTATGCCTAAAATTAAAAACAACAACATACAAACCTGACTTACTCAAACTTTCCAAGGAGATGCAAGCACATTGTTCGCATTAATAAATATTTATTATGTATGAAATTTAGTTTTATTTAGTGTGCTACTTATTTAGTGTAATAAAAGTTTACTAAAAAAGCAGATTTGGCTCCCAATTGTTTTAAAAATTGCTGTAACATTCATATTTGGCTCTTTGGAAATTTGCCGACCACTGCACTGGGGTGTCCTGAACGTCGCATCGTGATTTTGTTTTTTGAGAAACAATAACCAGTTAGTTAAGGTTTCAAGTTATTTTCGGCTTTTTAATGCTGCCCACAGCATTTAAAATACTTTTTAATTGCGTTGAGATTTCTTATAGCTGTACTTTCACTCTTAAAGTTTTGATAAATTATCTTTGTGCGGTTCATGAAAATAATTTCTGATTCGTAACGATGGGTTATAACCACAAATCTGTTATTATTAATATTAAGCAGTAAATTCAAGGAACTTTTTTGAGTGTGTAATACAATTTTGTAAGAAAATCTTAAAAATTATAAAAATAGCTTAACAATTATTTCAGTTTCATGTTTTTTGGAATACAGTAAAGTTTATTTAAATAAATCACCTTTAGAGAAATTTATTATTCGTAAAAAGTATACGATGTAATTCATGATATATTTTATCAAATAAATAATTTCATACATCTGGGTAGTTTCAATAGGTTGACAGTATTTGATATATTGGTTGTGATACCTTGCAACAATATGCTAAAGTATACAAAATTATAAAATTAAAAATCACTGCTTTACCAAATATTTTACTAATTTTCTTCAGATATTCTCCCTTTTATACATTTCCTTAACAAATTTATTCATGTATAATTTATTTTTTACAAGGAAACTTTAATTTTTAAAAAGAGTTGTTTTAGAAAATGAAGATTATTAACGCCAAGCTTTCAGTACAGCAATTAACGATAAGAATAACGTAATTATATGATGTTATCATCAAAGTAACTCTTTTCGTTAATAGTATTAAGAAACGTGGCTTTTTCTGTAAAAATATTTAGCAAGTAAAAATGAACTTATATTTTTTGATAAATAATATTTCAACCTATTTTCTACTGATAGTCAGCTGACACAGATGCCGCCTAAAATCCAATGGCCTCTGACTGTGAAACCTCTCATAATATCTGTATTTTAATATCCTCGAAAGCACCGTCGTGGCTTCATTTTGTAGAAGTTTACTGAGGGAAAAAATTTTTTTATGGAAAAATTTTTTTTTAGATATCAACAAGATTATTACCTGAAATAATTTTAAACCTATTTGTTTAGAAAAAGAATATTTTGGTATAATCAAGAGATCTTAAGATTTTAACGCTGATTATTTTTACATAATACAAGATAAATATTAATTTTTCCTTATTCTGGTAGACATATTTTGCACAAATAAGGAAATACTATATATATATATATATATATATAGTATATAGTATATATATATATATATATATATATATATATATATATATATATATATATATATATATATATATATATATATATATGTTCATGTCCTAGGTTTCGTTAATTTCTCAAATGTCATTTTTTGCATACAAAAGGGAAAAAGACAGAAACCTAAGGTTTAAAGTGGACATCGAAATGCAAAGTGAGATTGGAACCCACAAATACTTGAACCAAAGACAAGAGTATTTTACTGCCCTAGATACTGGTATTATCTTCTGTCAGCAATCAGTACATAGTGAAATAATTGTTATTTCTTTTTTTTAAGAAAAAAGTACTTTCAAAAGCAAGGATGAAGAGCAACGGTAATATTTTATCTCAATTATTATTTAAATTAAATTAAAAGTGCCAACTTAATTATAATGTTTATTTAAAGGCTGCTATTTTAAAATGTGACTTGAGACAAATCTTGTGATTAGTGAGATTAATTTAGAAACACTGTTCTAGCTTCTTCTGGTAAGCAGGATACTCAGTGGTTGCCTGGAGCGGCAATACTTTCCTTATACAAAATGGATTTTATGATAACTCCTCAGCAGTCATTTACTCATTATCTCTGTCCTATCCGTAGCTTGTCGATTTCACAGTTGAATAATTAATACGCTGACCTCTTCGTTTAACTGTTCACAGCTTCGATATCTTTGGATGCTCGATGTGGTTCGAACACGCTTTATAAACTGTATATCCCAGTCTGATGAATCCTAGAGATGTAAAAAAGATTTTTGAGCGAAAAATAAATTCTAAACCAAGTCAAGTCTTTTCGTGGATTTCCCGTTTTTCAGAAGTTTTCTATTTATGGCGCAAATCAAAACAGTCAATCTAAGTGAGTGAATGGGAAGCACTTACTTTCTTCAAACAAGAGAACATTTGTATTAATTAAAATGACAGAAATTTGTTATTTTTTGTAAAAAATATATTAAAATGCTTAACGATACTGAATTGAAATTCCGAGTGTTTGTTTCGAGCTAAATATTTGATTCTAAGAACTCTTTCACAATTTAACCAGCATATGATTTAAGACTCAGAAATTTCGTTCTAAATATTTCCGTTTACCATTTAATTACATTCTCCGTTGTAAAATAATATATCAAACTTAAATTTGGTTTACACTCAGTTAATAAAGCTGAAACAGCTATGTTTATGTAAAAACTCTATCGAACGGTTAGATTTCGGGATTGCATTTAATTTGATTGCAGAAGCTCTTGAAGAAGGTATTTGCTCCTCCCCCTGTCACATGACGTTTTGTCGTGGAGTAACAGCTTTTTTATATTGCGATGAGAAGGGTAGTATTTTGGGGAGAATGGATCAAAGCTTTTCGTCAAAGGGAAATTTCTTGGAAGAATTAATTTGCAGCTGCGAAGCGGAGAAGCCAATAAAAAACGGGAATTTAATGGCAAACTTCTGATTCCCACAGGAACAATTAGCTGCTCTTCATAAATCCCTCTTTCGAAGGAAATGATACTCTAAAGGAGAGACTGATTACAACTCTTTTAAAGATTTATACGCGCTGTGAAAATAAAAATCCCTTCGAAGTAGGGGAGGAGAGAGGAATTTTTCCATTTCGCAGCATGAATAATTAATCGCAATCTTTCCCTTCCCTTATTCTTGCCTTGGCTCTTCAGAAAATAAGAGGTCGGTTTTATTTTTCGACGTGGAGAAACATGTTGATATTCCAGACCCAAGAGCTGGAAGGGGAAAAGATTTGCGATTCCAAAACGAAGTCAGACTTTAATTCTGTAGTCTTAATGAAATTTGTGGAGATGGATGGGGGAAAAATGCTCTTCCAGGAAAGAGCTTTCGAATGAAGAGAATTTACGATGAATGTTAAATCATGTTGCATCGACGAAGTTGGAGGCACTTTTTTTCGCCATCTGAGTTTCTCAGCATCGAAAACCTGTTTTGAACGATATTTTAAGCGTATTTTTATGTTAGAAATCCAGGGAATGTTACAAGTTTACAATTTTTGATTTTTCATAAACGATTAAAATATTACTATTAGTTTTTATCTCCAAATTCCCTTAAATAAGTTAAATTTCGCATCAATATAAGATATCGTGTTCTTCAATTAATGTGTTTTTTATATCCAGAATATCAACTGATTTCTTATTTAAAAGACATTATCATAAATGAGAATTAAAAATTGTTTCGTGTCTTAAAAAACGAAGCTGTTTATATAAATACTTCAAATTGTGTAGCAAAGATCGGAACACACGATTTCACTGGAACATGTTTCGATCTAATACGCAATTTCAATTGACACATATTATTACTGAAATGACATTTACACAGAACATACTTTCATTTCGACTAATACTATTTCAGCATGACGTAATTTCATCAGTACATGAGCTCCGCTCTAACATGGTTTCATCGGAAAACCAGTATTCGACACTTGATTAACTTACCAGATAGTTTCGAAAAGATAGAAAAAGTACCAGAAGGAAACTTATCTTAAGAAATCTTCAATCCACCAAATTTCTATTTCCCTTTTATTGGGGGCAACATTCAAGGCTTCTGCTGTGTGTGTGAAAGTATTTTATACCAAGCTCCAAATCCAAAATAACCTTTCTCTTAAAAAGTCAGAAAGGTCCATTGTATTGCTGAGGTCTGCAGTAGCAAGATTAACTAAAGTAGAAAACTGAGCAAGATGTTCTGTAGTATGAAATTGTTTCCTCGACTTCTAGTAAGGAAGTAATCTCATTTCTATTCATTCAGTTCATTCATTTTGGATCTTTTGGGGCCTCATAAGCAGCAATTTGATTCGAAGCACATAAAAATCCAGCATTGGCTGAGTTCATAGTATAAAGGCTAGCTAAGAAACAGATTTCTTAATATAAACCTAACGAATCACATTTTTATAATTAAATAATATCTAAATACTAATTGCATAAACACATTTCTTACAATTTTTATGTAACAGAAAGCACCAAAAATCCAAATACGTCTCTTCTTACTAGTCAAGTTCCAAATTCAAAGCAAATATTTTTAAATGATTATTTTAAAAAATTTCCATCCAATTTATTCCAGAAGAGCGCATTTACTTCATTTACATAGATAACTCATTAAAAAAAGGAATTTACCTCATCAAATTGCTTTCCTATCAAGAAAATAAAATATGCAGATCCATCAATATATTTATTCATGGCGTACTAAAGCCAGAATCTTGGAAAAAAGTTGCCAAGCTTTTTACGAGAAAATATTCTATCACGAATTTTTATTTAAAGGAAAGTGCGCTGGTGTTTGGCGAGAGAGGGTCCCAAGCAGCAATTAACGTCTTAAAGCTCGTGGGCCACAAAGGAAAAAATTTTCTCCACATTTGATCGGTGAAATGGAATGAAGCTAATTAACTTTGACGAGATCATTTGGACTCGGGATTGCGTGCAGTTTATGGAAGACCTTCCCGCTTCTTCTGGAACACTTTCAAAAATGGCCGATATTAAATCATGTAATATTTTATATCTCATCATACGGTGAACAGCTCCCCAAGAATAAATTTGCAGAGGAAATCTTTCCGAAGAAATTATTGTCCTGTAAAACAAACCTATTTCCCTGAAAGTGCCTATGTTGCGAGCTGTTTTTAATCACCAGCAAGAAGTTTCATGGTTAAGCTTTGGCAAAGATGAGCGAAAGTTTTATGTTGTTGAATATTTACATATGATCTCAATGTGGTCTATAAACGAGTGAAAATTTTCAATTCTGTAACAGACAATTTCAAAATAGAATCAAAATTTACGCTTGTAAAATTTACTTATAACTTCATGTGACGTCAGGGTCGGATGTCGATTATTTATTCCTTTAATACGACATCGCATAAATTTATTAAATTTGTTGATAGAGTTTATAAGACTTCTGGACTAATATCTATTTCGATATTTTGTCCATTTGTCTCCATTTTGCTTGAAATGGTGTCCACATTTATCGCTTTAGTGAAACTAATTTTTAAAATGTTTTCTCGGATATAGCGGCGAAATTTAAGCAACTTGGTTATTTTGACAAAGCATTTCGCAACTGTCATCTATGTTTTACAATGTAAGCGGGTATATTTTCTCTCTTTTTATCATATTAAATAAAGTGATTCACAAGACTAATTTCTGTTGCTATAATGAAGATTTTTTTCTTTTTTTTGATCAAAATATTATCTTTTTATTTATTTGTGAAAATATTCCAGCATATTCAACCACAGACAAATTCGAAACAAAATGAAATATTCAATTGCTTATATATTATTTATTATTAAATGTGACTTTGCAAAAAAGGAGAAAAAAATTGCTCTTAGTTTCCTGGATAAAATTAGATCGGACACACTTACAAAATTCAAATACAAATACACACGAATATAAAATATAAGCAATCCACGTGTATATGACATTTTGTAATTTTTGTTACTTATGTTGGGTTTATGAGAGGTAGAGGTATGACACCTTATGGTTGTGAGAAATTTAGGGTTCAAACGAAAGAAAATGTATAAAAAAAGATAGAGATAGAAAGTAGCTAGTGTGGGAAGAAGAGCTCTGGAAAAGGAGAGACTCTTGCTCTCTCATTATTCTGTAGTTTGTCATGCCTCATTAAATAAATTTGTTATTAGATTGTTGAGAGAGAGATGAAGGTTGGTTTGTCTCAGTTTTATAGAATAGTAGGAGCACAAGCTAAACGCTTTAAATAAATATAAGAAATACGCATACATTACTTTTGATTTTGTCTTATAAGAAGTATAAGAATAAAAGTGACATCTGGTGAAGAATCATGTCCATTATCTGGGTGAGTGCTTGACAATTTTTCAAATTCCTTTTTACTCTCTTTGCAAACAAACGTCAACGTAATTACAACTTTTATATTTAAAACAAAATAACATGACGCAACATTGTTTTGTTTTAATGCTTTTTGAACACACGAGTCTTCTAAAGCATTTTTAGCAGACAGGTGTCATATACATGAATCAGAAGTCAGTAAATTTAGAAAATTTCCAAAAACAAACTGCACGGGATTCAATTTTTCAGTCTTAAGCACGAATCTTATAATTATCTTATCGAAAAACAAATTGTTAAGCAGTCCTCCTTTCCGTTAAAAGGAGTAAATCAAGAAAATTTCAATATCCTCGCTCCATAACTAGCTACTGTCAACATTTCTTCAAAACAACGACCGAATGATTTCTGAACAATTGAGTCATCAACAAATGGGTCTTTATTCTTATTATAACGTTTTATCGCTAGTATCCACAATGCTTTCACCTTCTTCAGCACAACAAGGAGCGAAAGAAGAGGAACTCAGGGAATATACCATCTTATGGGTAAATCTTTGTCATTTAAAGGCAGGGACCAAGCAGAAAACACCCAAATATGGCCTGCCCTTAGAGGTATCGTTTCACATGGGGACAATCAAGATCTAATTCACGTTCTCCATCCACCATGCGTGAATACGACGGATCTTTGGCTGGATCGAACTGAGTTGGTAACCGAAGGGTTAATGATAATGCCTTCGGTACAAAAGTTCGCATGTTTGAATCACATCTTAGTGTTTGGATGTTTTTAGTGCTAAAAAATCAACACTGAACCTTAAGTCTCAGTTTAATTATCAGTTACGTGCAAGAAAGAACTGTTGAGTGACGAACCAAATCTAATGTCGTCACCAGCTTCGCTTCGTTATCATGAAATTGAAGTTTTAATGTTTAAACTAAATATTAGTAATATGAAACGGATAAGCATGTAAGTTAATAAGAATTAATTCTTTCCTTTAAAAATTCTAATTTACACCTGTATGTTCTTAAAGAAAATTACCCCTTACATGATTACTTTGCAAAAATTTCTACAGTGCTAGCTGTTTGTAGAAATGAAAAACTCATCAAAATTTTATTAGGGAGGAAATAGAATGAAAAAGGAGCGAATCTGTACGTTGGTTTCCCGCAATATTTCTGCCCAATTGCAGTGCTCTGAAGTGTAATGGCAGGCTTCTTAAACGTCTCCATTTACTGCAGGAATAATCCGGTTACAATGTAAGCGAAGCGGCTGGAATCACGGATGATGTGTATGGCTGTGGTACTGTAACAGCCAATTATGTGTGTGTGTTAGCAACTTTGGTGTATGTTCTCTTCTCGTGTAACTTTGGTTCATTTGGTGATTTTTATGAATAAAGAGTCCGCTTGTTCGAACGACACAGTTTATTAATCATAAAATTGAATATATTTCTAAGAAATGGATGTACAAAAAGTTACAACCGACCTCATGCGTCAGTCGAAGGAACGCTTCCCCTTTCACCCTTATTTTTACCCTTGAGTTGAGAGAGTGACACACCCTCTGGCGAAGATGTCTGAACACTACACCCTCACGCAAGATTGAAATATCTCCATGGTACTAAATCTGACAATAAAAGTGCATTGATGTACAAGAATTCTATATTTCCAAAAATTCTAGATAATACTCATAGAACATTTTACCAACAGAAAATTAAACACAATACGTATAATAATAATAGCATGCAAATGAACATTTATGAAATAGAGAAATAGATGCAAATGGTAAATTTAGAATTATGAAATTTATTTGTACTGTAAACGTGATAATAAGTCAGCGAGGGGCATTTTAACACCTGGGTAATGTTTCATTGCGATGTTAAATTTTTGCAATTCAAACGCCCATCTTTGCAGTCTAGAAGATTCTGGAGCACATCTCGTCACGTAGGGTAAAGGATTATGGTCCGTAAAAAATTCTATTTCCGTTCCAAACACATAGGATTCTAACTTTTTTAGATTCCACTCAATGGCGAAAGCTTCTCTTTCGATGGTCGACAATTTTTGTTGAGCAGGGGTAAGGGTTTGGCTGACATATGCAATTGGTTGCATGTTATCATTACATCTTTGTGATAGACATGACGCCACACCAATTTGAAATGCATCAGAATGCATCACGTAGAGTCTTCTTGGTATCAGTAAATAAATTTGAGGAGCCTGGACCAATGGCCTTTCCAGAAGGTCAAACATTTCATCATGAGTATCAGTTCATGGAAGATGATCATGCACTCACTTTTCAGTAAGTTCCGTAAGTGGAAACACAAGTTTGGAGTAATTGGAAATGTACTCTCAATAATATTTGCAAAGGCTGAGTTCTTTTTTGTTGTTGATATAGGTAAATTCTCAATTGCTTTAGTTTTCTCCGGATCTGGTTGATGAGTACCAGAACCAATCAAATGCTCAAAATATTTTATTTTGGACTTCGCAAAAGAATACTTTTTAAGGTTGACGATGAAGTTTATCTGAATTTCTTGAAATGAAGAACACTGAAATTTCTTACTGATGATCTTTTATTAAAATAGTCTCCGTAAGCTTTCTGTTTGTTTGCAGCCATCAAAGATTCACTTTCAGCTGCCTTTTCTAGTTTTATTTTTAATTCTTGTAAATAGTCAACAGTTGACTGAGAAAAGGTGGTATGTACTATAATTTCACCTGCCCAAGGTGATATAAGGACCGCCAATGAACCTTGAGCCTCTGTGCTATAAGGAAGTTTAAAAGTAGAGACATTAGTCGTGCTGCATGGAAATTCTCAGCAGGAGAACAGCAAAAATGGTAGTTGAAGATCATAACCTCTAGGATCCTCCCGTATGATGTAGTGCAACATATCTTTTAGCACACGGTTCCATCTTTCCACTAAACCATTCGAGGCAGCATAAGCTGAACATGGAAATCCAGGACTTGAACCAATACACCTCTGGAATTCTTGCATAAGAGTGGACCTGAAATTAGTCCCTTGATCTATGGCTGTAACATTGGTTATACCAGTTCTCGAGAAAATGTTGAGTAATGTCTCGCTAGCGCGTTTGGCAGATAATGATTTCAACGGCATGGCTTTGATCCAACGAGTATTTTAATCTACAAGGCAAAGAATGTACTTGTGTCCTCTGCTAGATGATGGATTAGTTGGAACCCTGATGTCAACATTTATAACTTCAAAAAGCTCAGGGCGATATACTGGAAATGAGCGCTATCTCGCCAATTTAGTAACTTTACGAAGTTGGCATCCTTCACAAGTTTGAATAAATTCTGAAATATCTTTATTCATATTTGATCTGTAAAAGCTATATTTAATTCGTTCTTTAATTTTCTTAACCTCCATATATACTCCGAAAACGGATTCACGGGCTAATTTTAATACTTTACTTAATACTTTTGGTAAGATTAATTACTAAACTGACTCATTAAGAATTTTATCCTTATGGTAAATTAATTCGCCCGTTAAAATAAAATCATCTTTATTTTGTATTCATTCCGTGCAAACTTTTTCTAATGAAATACAATGAATTTGTTCTTCCTTTAGTTTATAATAAGCAAAAAATAATTTAAAATATTCATCTAGATTATCAGACCCTTTCTCTATTTTCACGCAACTACTATCATCCCCTTCCGACAAAATATTTTTTCCATTTATTTGTTGCAAGAAAACACCTGCAGACTCTTCTTCTAACACCCCATGATTTTCTTTATTTTGCTCCTTAAAAGAACTCTCCTGGTCCGTCGAAATACATACATAAGAGATGGGAGTGAACAGTCCGTCAAAATTAGAGACTCATAAAGAAACGTGGCATCAATCCATTCACATTTAGCTTATCAGTGAGGGCAACTACGCATGCTACGGGATGATTTAACGCGGTACTCCTATTCAGAGACACTGTGGTCTTTATCATTTTCGCCTCAACATTCACCCCAAAGGCAGAACTTAAGGTAATCCTTTCCTATTCCTCATTATCAGTGTTGGGAAGCAATTTCTAAATTACAAACAAAATTTGCATCCCCGAATCAACTATGCAGTTTAACTCCTTCACACCCACGTACACTGACACACTCTTCACACGGCAAAGGTCAACTGAGGTTAAGACCTTAGGGGGAATATTTTTGCTACCGCTACGTTTTCTTCTTTGAAAATTTCCCCCCACAATCTCTCACCAATTCGTTTTCTTCGCATAGATAACATTCTACATTTTTTCATTTATTTTAGCTTCTTACGACTTCGGTTTTGAATTTTCACGCCAAAAGTGAGGTGCTGTATATTTAGAATTTATTCGCGTGTTGTGATTATCATGGGTATCAGATTGAGGTTTTTGATAACTTGGGTATATAACAGCAAATGATTTTTCCTTCGATGCGAAATAAATATCACATTTTTTCCCCATTTGTATTGGTTAAAACCACTCTTGCGCTTGTTTAAATTTATATGCATCGTGGTTTCATTGTCTAACTTCTGGTGTAACTTATCGCTAACTATTGATTCTTTTAAAGTATTTAAATAACATTTCTTAATCTACAATATTGTTCTCAATTAGTAGATAAACGAGATGCGAATTACACATGTGTCTCGCCTGACATACTACGATCTTTTTGGAAATTTCGCAAGTAAATTAAAGGTGCCTCGGTGTAACAGATCAATAATAAATAATGAGAATGATTTTGCTTCTAGATTTTCACAATCTATTATCTTATGCCCTGGTTCAAAACTCAGATAATCAAGACTAATGCATTTCCCCTCACGTATATTAAAAAACATCACAGCACATAAAAATTAGACTGAAATTACACGAGCATTCGAGATGTGCTCCTTCGAGAGGGTAAAACACAAAGAGAAAAGAGGCTATTTACAGGTTAATTCGATTTACGGCAGCAGTGGCTCCGCCTTCAAGAAAGTAGTTCCCAACATCCAGTCCCCCCCCTCATGAACCATGGAAGGGTTCATCAAAATTTCAATGCAAAATGGTAATAGATATATTTAAATACAGTTTGATTAAAAAATAATTATTACAATTGTTAAATTTCAAATATTAAAAGTATTTAGTAATCTTAATTCTAGTTAATATAAAACACAAATATTTGAATATATCAGAATTTTGCAACATTCAAATTTAAGTTGAAATACAATCTTAAATTCAACTATTATTAAAAAGTAAAAAATTTCAAATTATGTAGTTCAAATAAATATTTACTTCTGAATTTCCAAGTAATAAAATAATTGTGTGGGGCGTTTAATCACATGATTCTGTTTTCACTTTGCAAGCTCCCTCCTTGTATCTCTTCCAGGAGATAATTCTATTATTTCGCCTAGTTTCCAAACATTTCTAAGCAAATGAACATCCTTAATCAAACAAAATCGTTAACCATAAACTGGGTGAAGTTATCTTTAACTAAATTGTAATAATTAAATTTAGTAAATATTCATTTTTCAAACGAGACCAAAAATGTCTCATTATTTTTTTCTCTATAATAGAAAGCTCTAATTAAATTCCTCTTAGAAATAAGGTTTGAATCAAGGTGAAGTCTTACAGAAGGCAAAGATACTATTTTACCTAAAAGAAAATGAGCCAGTGTTAAAATACTTGGTTAATCTACATCAGTTTCAGCATAGGTAATTGGTCGAAAATTTATCATATCCTCAATCTCGAAGAGAACAGCTTGCAACTGCTCAATGGTTATGGAGGATTTTACAAGAGTTTTGTGAAGAGCAACCTTTACAGTTCGTACCATATGTTCACAAAATCCACCCCAACAGGCAGCTCTACCTACGATGTATTTCCATTTGATGCAATTTGAAGAATAAAAGTTTGGAAATTTTGAATCCATCAAAGCTGACGAAAGTTGCTTTAAATCTTGTTTAGCACGTTTAAAAGTAAGCGCATCATTGGAGAACACTACAAATGGCATAACATGTCGAGCAATGAAGCTGTGGGATGCTAGGAGAAATCTGTCGATAAATTTCTAACTAGCTCTAAATGAAGGCATCTTGTCAGTACACATTTTATCAACAAAATATATTGCTTGCTGTCATTATTCTGTACAAACAAAGGACCAGCAAAATCAACACCGATGATTGCAAATGGAGGCAACTGCTCTACTCCTTCAACTGGCAATGGAGCTAAAACTTGATCTCCAGGAGAGGAGTTGAATATTCGGCTGATAACACATTTCCGAAATAGTGATTTTATTGTTTGTCTAGCCTTTACAATCTAGTATTTTCCTCTGAGTTGCACTAACATGTGAGATACACTTGAATGTAATACTCTTTTATGGGACTCCCAAATTAACCATTCAGTTAATTTAGAATTAGCAGGTAGTATAACTGGATGTTTTTCCTTATTCAGCCTAAGTGATTTGTTTTACGCAAAACACCATCTGGATCAAGAAAATGATTTCAGCAAAGAAATTTTGAGTCTTTCAGAAGAGTTTTCTTTGCATTTAAACAGTCTATTTCTTCAAAGAAAACTTCCTTTTGAACAGATTTCACCCAAAACTGTTCCGCTTTGTCGAGGTCATCAGATGTAATAGGACCCTTTTGTTGAAGTTTGGTTTCCAGCTCATTCACGAAACCTAGTATCCAAGCAGTTACTCTTAATAGTTTTCTCAAGCTGCTATATCTATTTAAATCCATAATTTTGGCACAAATAATTGTTGAGATAACAAAAAGTGTTTTTGCGTTGTATTTCACCTCCTCATCCTCTATGCTGCTTTCAGGCTTTCGTGCACATGGTCAGGTATCTTCCGAGTTCATTAACCATTCAGGGCCACGATACCTTTTCCTTGAATATATCAGGTCTTTGCAAGCAATTACTCTAGTAAATAAGTCTGCTGTGTTGTTCTTCTCAACACATTGTCTACAATTACTTGGATCTGTAATTTCTTAAATTTCTGTAACCACTCTGTAACCGCGAGCAGCTTCCATTTTGTCGTAGATCCTTTTATCTAATAGAGTACAATCGTAGAATCACTCCACAAATATATTTTATCGAGATTTTTAAAAAGTTCTTTATATAAGATGTTTGACTAATCTAGTAGCTATGACAGATCCCATTAACTCCAGTCGAGGCTGTGTTAACTTCTTAACGGGTGCTACTTGTGCTTTAGAAATAACAAAACTCGTGTTAAAAGTATTTCCTGAAGTTTTGTACATGAAGTATACCACAGCTCCAAAATACTTTAGGGAAGCATCAGAAAATATGCGTAGTTGTACACTTTCTTCATTTACAAAATTTAAATCGTGAAAATAATATCGAGGAATATTTAAATTCTGAAGTTTATTAATTTTATTGAACCACATTACCCAATTTTTTTCCTTTTAATTCACTATAAAACTCATCGTCCTTGTCTATACCTAGTTGCCATGGTTCTTGTAAAATACACTTTACTCGAATCAAAATTGGAGAAACAAATCACGAAGGATCAAGTATTTTCGCAGAAGAACAGAGAATATTCCTGTTAGTGCATTTACTAGCATTAAAATTTGACAACAAAAATGTTAAATCAAGTTCGAGAACATCATCTTCATTATTCCATTTAAGTCATAAGATCTTCAAATGTGAATCAGGATTTTCACTAACTTCAATCGATGAGTTAGAACTTTTCCATAACATTTTAAATTCTTTCGAATTTGTGTCAAATTTTCTCATTGTCATATTTGCATGTTTCAAACTAGAAACAGCATCAGTAGATAATTGAGAAGCCTCTCCTAGGGTAGAACTTCCAAGAAACAGATCGTCTACGTATAAGTTCTATTCATCATATGCAAGAGGATAAGTACTTTTGAGATTCTTAATATGCGTTTTGATAGTTGCTGCTAACACAAAAGGAGAACAGGTGACTCCAAAGCAATGTCTATTAAAATGAAGCATTGTAGGGGTTGGGTTCTATCGTAATTTTTATAATAGATAAAACTATAATAATTCCCATCATATTCCGAAACTTGTATTTGTAAAAATGCCCGAGCTATGTCCTCATTGAATCCTATTTTATGAACTCTAAATTTTAGAATAACATCTATAAGATTAGGATTTAATTTCTCTCCCGAAAAGAGACATTCATTGAAACTTAAATTATTTCCTCGTTTACTACTAATAATTCTTGTTTTCGTTCTGGAAGAAGTTTCTTTAAGAACATCCCTATGCGGCATTGAATATAACCGACAAAGCAATTAGAATCACACATTTCAATAATTCCTTCACTTAACTGCTCCTTCATGACAGCATTATATTTTTAAAATAAAGACTCGTCACCATTAATTTTCCTTTCCAATAAACACAATCTTTTTTCTGTGACCTCAAAATTATCACATAAATTTTCACGTTAAGTATCCGACTTCCATAGGAGTGGAGCCTCTTATCTTCCTTTGACAAACAGCAACTTATTTCCAAAATCAGTAAGATGATCCATGTTCACCTTATTCCCTCCCTCATGAGTACTTAAAAATATTTCATAAACATGTCAAATCATTTGCAACCGAAGTGCAAAAATCACACAAACAGGAAATCGCACCCTTGAAACGATCAAATGGCATCTGTCCAACTAAAGTATCGCCAAACATCGTTGGTTGAAGGAATATATATAACTGCGCGCCTAATTTTATTAATTCTCCTTTTAAAGTAGAAAATAAAACGTTTGCTCCTAACATTATTTGAATGGGCTTATTTTCCTTTCATAAATTAGCTGTTCTATATTCCCACGAAAGTAAACTTTCTATTAATTGGGAATCAATTTCTGAATACAATTGAGTAGATTATATTTCGTCCGTAATCAAAGATTCAATGTTTATACTTGAGTGTGGGAAAAACTTACAATACAATGTGATATTCACACATTCATATTCGTTTTCCGAAGGCTTTAAATTTGAAAATGTGTAAATAAAAAGTTTTTTCTTATACTTTTCAAGTTTAATGCCTTAGCTGAATCCCTTCGAATAAAAGTTTTTTAGAAGCAGAATCATAGAGTGTTCTCGCCATAATTTTTTTAGATTTGCTTTCAATTTGAACTTCAGAATAATTATTTAACGAATTATGCTTTAAAACAGAAAGCATTACCACTTGATTATCTGAAATTTCAATAGTTTCAGTTTTATCAGGCGGCGGAATTTGAACTGAATTTTTGTCTTGGGACAAAATAATATATTGTGTTGACACGTTTCACAAGGTTTAATTTTAACTCTGATTTAGTAAATGGTTTTTATTTAAGCATCTATAACAACGTTCTTCCTTTTTTAATTTAAAAGGTTTTTGTTCATCGGTAAGATTTATGCATTTTAATCCTGCATGCAAAATTGAGTTACAAAATATACAAGAATTTTTAATAACTGTATATAGAGCGGAATGACTATTAAGAGAGACTTTCAACAAATGTATTTAGATGAAAGAGAAGGGAGACCATTTACATATTAATTCGAACGACGGTACCAGTGGATCGGCTTTAAAGAAAATAGTTCTTAACATTCCGTTCATATTTTTTTAAAATTGTGTTTTTCAATTTATCATAATTATTTATATCCTTATCTTTGACTCGTAAATTAGAGTATTGATGGCCTTTTTTCTCATAAGGTTTAATAAAATTTCCCTTTTAAACTTCTTGGGGTACATTTTTGCTTCTAAAAGACCTCTGCAAAGATGAAAAGGATAAATTACAACTTTCTGCTCGGTCTGGTATTGGTATAGTTAATGTTCAAACACTTTGAATGTAACTTTCAATTGATTTTTGATGGTACTGACGATTTCTCTATCATTATAAAATTCTCGCGCAACATTCTCTAATCTATATAGATTTATTTAAATTTATTTTTCACCATTTATTTTGGTTTTTCCTAAATTTATTTTCAATAATTCAATTTGCGCTAGTTGCTCTTCCCTCAGCTTTCTATCAGTTACTGCGGAATCAGCGAATCGTTCTACAAAATCTTTATCATTTTTAAAATGCGCATTGTTAATGATTAAATTTCTTAAATCAATCACTTTCATCTCAGGAGTACCTGACTCATCTATCTATTTTGCAATTAAAATGATCTTTTTTTAGTCCCACTAACACTTTTAAATTCTTATGTTTACCACTTTAAAATATAACAATTTAAAGTACTCAGTGGTATTCACAAAATATGTCCAAACAAGTGACAAAGCAGAAAAAAAGAGTTGCTTACCTGGTTTGCTTTCTATTCATCCATAAGATACTATTGACGGCGTCACTGTAGTTTCCCTTCTCGTGGAACTTTGGTTCGTTTGATGATTCTTATGAATAAACAGTCCACTTGTGGGAACGACACAGTTTATTGAACATAAAATTGAATATATTTCTATGAAATGGATCTACAAAAAATTACAACCGACCTCATGCATCAGTTGGAGGAACGCTTCTCCTTTCTCCCTTATTTTTATTTTTACTCCTGAGGTCAGGGAGCAACACGCTCTCTGGCGAAGATGTCTGAACACTACACCTGGTTTGGGCAATTCCGTTCCTAAAAATTCTTCATACATTAGTCAGCAGACAAATTGTAGGATATTTTCACAAAATGAACAACGAAATATGTTGAACAAAGGATTGAAATTTACAAAAAATAATGGTTTTCTTTTTTCCTCAACCTTATCTGTAGTTTATTTGAATTTAAAAATTAGTAGTCAATATTTTTTAAAGAAGCATAATAAGCCAATATGCTAATCTATAAGTTTAGCTTAACTTATAGTCTGGGCAATTTGCTGGATTTTGCAATCCATGCCTTCTCTTGAGAAATACATCTAATTTTAGAGAAGGGGGAATTATGATTTCAGTATATATATATATGATATCAAATTTGAAATTTACGAAAATTTACTGAATACACAGATTTGGATAATTCACGGTTTAGCGTCAGATTGATGTTTGCCGAACAAATCGGTTAAAATCAAGTCCGATGAGTAGTGAAGCATTTAAAAATTTCTTTGAAGTTATGAAATATTGAAATCAATACTTTTTTCTTTCCTGTTCCAACATATCTAAGATTGGCAGCGTATTGAAAAAACTAAAATTGAGTTTTCTAAAAAAAAATTATAAAAAAATATTATTTTTATTTCTTTTAAAAAGCAACACCATGGGAATGCAGAGAGAGAAAGTCATTATTTGTTATCTCTAGTTATTACACATGGACGACAATTTTAGAAAGGAATAAGTCCCTTTTTTTCATCCCTTTCTAGAAACGAGCTACATCTTAAGCAGTATGCATTGCAGTAAAAGTAACTGTAGAGTGACTTCAAACCAACATTGATTCCAGTTTGAATTACATTTAATTTTTAACTGTTTGCTGAATTATGAGATTAAGCCATCTCGTATAAACCGACAGTACATTTCTTGAATCTTGAATAATCCACCAAATTTATATACATATATATACAGTGTCTCACAAAAGTGATGGGACACTTGTGCTCTTTATAAAAGGAAACTGTAATAAAATAAATTAAGAATATATGTACAAATATTTTTTGGGTGTGTTTCATACATAAATTTAGTAACAATTATTACATGACAAACATTTTGTCAATATTAATTAAATAAAAATACAATTGCTTAGAATGGAGCAAAAAAAAAAAAAAAAAAATAGTGATGGGACACACTTACTTTTCTATCCAATATTTATCCAAAAACTTTACTTTTTATAAGGTTTTAATATTTTGTTGGATTTCCTTTTACTTCTAAGACACGCTTTAATCTTCTTGGGATGGATTTGATTAATTTGTTTCAAATTTCTGGAGTGATTTTACCCCATTCTTCTTGAAGCACCGATTTTAATTGTTGTTTTGAATAAATGGTGTGTTTGCGAAGACTTGATTCCAATTCTTGCCAAATATTCTATATGGGATTTAAGTCTGGAGATTGTAGTGGTATTTTTATTATTTCAAAATAGTTATATATATACAGAATCCAGAGTCTAACGTTCAAAGCAGTGTTGGGGTCATTGTCCAGATAGAATTTAAAATCGTTATGAAGGTTCAATTTTCGTGCTACAGATTTCAAATTTTGCTTTAGAATGTCAATATACTGGTACTGATCCATTTTACAGTCAATGAAAACAACATTACCAACTCCAGTGGATGACATACACCCCCATACCATAACTCCTCCACCATATTTTATTGTTGGCACCAAGTTGTGTATGCGAAACTCTTCCCTCGGTTTTCTCCACACCAAGATTCTATCGTCAGAACCAAATATATTAAATTTACTCTTATCAGCAAATATAATTCTATTCCAGTAATCAGAATTTTTATTTATGTTTGATTTTGCGAGAGCCAGTCTGACTTTTCTATTCTTTTCCCTTACGAAGAATTTTTTTCTGCCTACTCTACTGTGATATCCAGCATATCGAATTATTACTCTTTTAATAGTCTCAGGATTAACAATTGCACTATATAATGCTTGTAAATCAGCAGCAACTTTAGGAGCACTCACACTTGGATTTTTTTAATAATTCGAACGACAATTCGCTTTATTCCATTAAATAGCTTTGATAGCCGGCCATGACTTCTTTTATTCTGAATCATAAGATTCTTTATATGTCATTTAATGATACTGAAAACTGTTCAATGACTCAAGTTAACTGTTTCAGCAGTTTCTCTAATAGATTTTCCACTTTCACTATGCAAATAATTAATAACTAATTTTCGAACAACAGACGCAGTTTCTTTTCGTTTATCATTCAAACGAACGTGTGTTTTTTTATCTGCAAACAGATAAAAAACACAAAAATTCCAAAAACAATCTGGAAAGAAATACTGCAGATGATTTTATAAATTATTGCAAATTGCTTTTGAGCAAAAATAAAGCACCCAAAAATATTTTTATTGCTTATTTCAAACTATATGTTTGCTACATATCAATGGTGTTCATCACTTATGTGAGCTATTTTTTACTCCCTTCTAAGCAACTGTATTTTTATTTCATTAATGTTGTAAAATTTTGACAAAATTTATGTTATGTAATAATTGTTACTACATTTAAGTATTAAACACACCCACAAAAATTTGTACACTTATTTTTAATTTATTTTAATTATAAAAAACTAAACATTTCTCTTTTTCTCATTAATATTTTTTTAAGTTGACGATCTTTGACTTTGCGTAATTATTACAGACGATTTGAAAAAAAATTTACTCGAGAATAATCAGGGATTATAGTATAATCGTAATAATGTGTGTAATAATCATGATAACCGAAATGAACATCTTTCATCCATTCAGGTCAGACACCTTGAAATCAACCTGCATTTCAAGGGACATTTAAATTTAAAGAAAAGATTCTACATGAAGAGCAGACTGCGTGGAAAGTTTTCATTGATTTTTCATAAGATGAGGAATCGAACGTGGTTGACCAGCTGGCCTGATTGGTCAGAATGTTCGCTTTTCTTACCGGTTAATTCGAATCCTAACTTGTCATATTCACTAAAAGCGGCTGGTTCACGTGATTTGGTTTTTTGCATTCCCGATTCATATATGCATAGCCATGGTTTGTACATGGTTCACGTGATTGCAATGTATTCCACGTGAAGTGGACGGCTATGTCTAGGGGTCTTCTGCTCGGTCCCTGTTCCTTAATGTCGGGGCACGATGACACGCCGACTGATTGCTCCACTAAATGGGATGCCATCAGTTCTTGTAGTGCAGATGCAATTGCTATTTTTGAAAAATTATTTCAGATATCATGAACTAGATTCAAGAATATCAAACGCGTAAAAGTTCAGGAAGCTTTTCCTACATTTCGTTGTAGATATATTATTAGAAACAACAAACATAAGTTACATCTTTAGTTTCTTTTAATTTTATGAATTTTCTTGTTAGCTGACTAAGATTGATATCTGTTATAATGGCTGTCACTTTAAAATGCTCCCAACCGATTATAATTATGGAAATCAAATATTTGTCTTGCTGGTCACCACGCTCATTTTTATACAAGAAGGATAATGATACCAAGACCTGCAATCTCGAACCACTGGAAACAAAAGTGCTCAAAATGGAATTCTAACTAAGGTAAAACCATTCAGCTGTCAATTCGACCTATGGGCATATAAGTGGACATTCGTTTTAATGAGATTTTTTTGCAACAAACTCCACGAAGGAAGAAGCTTTATTACATACTCAAACCTATTTTTGTACGGTAGAGAGGACCGCATAAAAATGTCATCCATAGAAAATAACTGAAAACCTGACAAAATATTAAAAATTGTTTTTTGAAACGCAAAATCAAATCACGTGGTTAGTGCATTTAAAGCAACAGTAGCCCTGTAAAGCAACGCAGAAAAGAGGAAATAACTTAAGTATTAAGAAAAATTATATAGGCCAATACTAAATTAGGAGCATAAAAACATTAGATATACAATTTTAGTTTGTACTAGGGTGACAATACATGTATAAGGTAATTGGCAGGGGAAATGCTTTTTTAATATGATGAAATCTATTTGAAGAAACGGAAAAAACTAAATGGCCGATGAAATCATTTAATTTTTCGTTGATAATTTCATTAATTTCTAGTTAAATCGGAATTATTATATACCGCACAAAAATATTGTACAAAAATTACACAAATAAAAAATTGCACAAAATTAAATTTAAGTGTACATTATGTGTGTTCAAGGGGCTATTTGTGAAATACTAGACTGCGTCTTGTTAAAACATTTTTATTTTAAGGTAAATTTTAAGAGAATAGTTTTCTAAATATATAAGTATTCTTAAAATCTGTAATTCTAATCTAACTTATTTTATTTCATTTTTTGTTCAAAATCCAGTAAAATTTATTTCTTACATCATTTCATTAATTTTTAAATATACCAGATGTAAAAGAAAATCAGTATATGCTTAAGAATTCTAGATTGATTAATTTTATATTTCTCTGATTTCTTAGAAAAAGTGCAGGGTATAATTTATTATATATTTTATATTGGAAGGAGAGAAAATTTCAAAATTTTGATTGAAATTTTTCATACAATCATTTTATAAAAGCAAATTGTTTTGTGATCATTATTTGAAAATTATTGAAAAAAGAAGTAATTACTGCATTAATACTGTGCATTTAAGTAAAGAAGTAATTAGTTTAATGAAAACTGCATATGCGTAAGTCTGGAAAATAGAAATAAAACTGAATAAATTTGATTGAAATTTATCGTTTTTAAAAATTATCTATGATTAAAATGTAAATTTTTTAAATCAAGAATTTTGCTTACGGAGTCCATGTTAGTATTTTGAAAATAAGAAGTAAGGCCTGCATGATTAGACGGATTGAAGGATTGTTTGCTTAGGACGACCTTATCACTAACAGTAAGTTTAAATTCCGGCTTAACCATCGTGTTCACTGAAGGGGACAGGTTCAACAGCTCGCGATGTCCTCTAAGTGAAATAATTCTAAGTATTGGGTTTCTCCTGCTTCTAAATGATGAAGACTCGCAGTCAATCGGCCAGTGGCGCCACCAGCACGTTTCCTTCACGTAACAGTTCAGTGTTAAATTCAGGGAAATATTCAAGTATTAGAGAAAGTGGTGAACATTTATGGAACAGCACTAAAATAATAAAACTTAGGAATAAATAAATTTTTTTATGTATATTGTGAAACAAATACGCATCTTTAAATGTTTCGGGGAAAATTATTCATATTATAACCGTGTACAATTAAATAAAATATGAAATAGGAATAATGAAAAAAAGTTGTTCTTTTAAGAGTTTAAATTTGCATCTAGAGAAAGGCTGAGAATATTCTTAGTTTAATGCTTCAAAACCACACATAAAAGTTAGAGAATGAAATATATTTCTTTCTCTGCAATCAAGTTTGTAAGACAGTGTAAAGCAGAAGTAATTAATTGGGTCCTAAACACCTACCAGAGGGCGTTCCAGTTTTCTTGGTGGGAGTAGTGGTAGTAACGAAATTTTATTTTATAAACATTCTGCCAAGTGAGAAGAGATTCCAATATAAAGTAATTATTAATTTAACAAGCTGCGACTTTGATTTATAAATTTTACATAAACTAATTTATTTTCGTACTTCAAAGGCCAGGTGGTCGACTTTATAAGACTTTCCTTATCGAAAGGCAGTGAGTTCGTATACCCACCTAACTGTTCTGTTCATTAAAAGCCCGTTAAACATGTGGTCGCATTGTCTTCCACGTGTGAAATAATACCCTTGAAGTTGGCAAGACATTTTTAAATGACTTTCGGGGCATATAAGTTGCCATCACTTCCATCCCATGTAAGTGGAAATTGCAGCCGGGCATCGAGTATTCAAAAACTTTCTTGCTATTTGTCGATGTTGTAAAACTGCTGAAAGGTTTGCTTTTAGCACACACTTCGCCTTTAGGGGAAGTCTTGTGCGGAAATGAGTAAAAAACTTTCTCATACACTTCAAATCCAGACATTTCATCTTAAAGGTTTCACCCTAGAATTATGAAGTTGATTTTTTACACGTTTCATACAGAACTTCGTAATTTATACTTTACCCCTATACTTTCTAACATTTTTTACAATCATTTTCTTATTATTCTAGAATGTATCAACTTATTCACAAAAGCTGGAAATCAAATTTTATGTAAATATTATAGTAAAAAATGTAGTTGTATAAGTTTATTCTGCTTATCGAATAATAAATATAAAAAAAAAATTGCTGCATCAAGGAAACAAATAAAGAAAGATATTAAAGAAACTTTTTCTAATAAAATAAATATGAATTTTAATCTTTAAAAAAAAACTTTTTATTCTGTACGGAAGTCTTTGCATTTTCTTAAAACTCTTCCTATTCACCAAGTAATTAAATTAACATTTTGAATATATAATTTAGAAGAAACGATTTTTTTCAATTCCACAGAACATAATTAATTTCATTTGTATTCCTTGTATATTATTGAATTTTAAATTCTGTTTCTAATTATAACTGAAGAAAATTAAAGTTATCAAGTAAAATGAAATTCTTCTGCATAATGAAATACTTGGTGTTGTCAGAAGTGTTGCAATGAGCTGTGCAGCAGGAGTAGGAGCCTTACCAACGGTTTGCTGTTTAAATGAACAGGATTCTATATTAAAATGCAAATGAGGATAAAGATTTAATTTTGAATAGAATTTAAAAGGACCCTTGTTGAGAAAAGACATTATCAGTATAGACTCAACCTAAAGGAATTAAGTTCACGGAACAGATTTATTTGAATTAATTCAATTCACATGACGTCAAAGTCCAGTACGCACGGTGATATTTTTTTCACTCTGTCTGCCACATAAAATCTATTAAATTTGAGTTTGATATTTTACATCCAGTCGATATTTATTTCTTTATTTTGTCAATTTGTCTGCAGTTTGTGTTCACCATTTTTCTATATAGTAGTTCTTGATAAGCATTTCAGTGAAACTAATTTCTTAAAACATTTCTTTGTTAAAGTGAAATAGTGACTCAATCTGAGATACGTGGTCATTTTGGCGAAAACATTTGGCAACACTCGATGATGCACTAAAAATAGCTTTATTATTTTCACATGAAACAATTTAGAGATTAATTTCCTTTGATGCAATAAAGCTCCTTTCACTTTTTGCGTCAAAATATTTCTCTCTTGACTTATTTATGGAAAATTTTGAACTTTTTCAAACTCAGAAAAATGTGGGAAAAAGTATAAATATTCATTGGTTTATTATATATATATATATATATATATATATATATATATATATATATATATATATATATATATATATATATATATATATATATATATATATATATATATATATATAATGTGTGTGTGTGTGTGTGTATGTATATATATATATATATATACAGGTTGCGCCATAAATTCTTGCAAAATTTAAAAATTAATTAAAAAGGACAAATGATGTTAAAAAAAGTGTGGTTCGTATAAATAACATAAAAAAAGGGCGGATTTAATAAAAAAAAAGTTAGTTCCAAAAATGCGGCGCATACACGAAGCTGATTTATACAAATCAGGTTGACAATAAAATACCTGAATCCACGTGGACTTCATTCGATGCCAGTATCTATCGTTGCAGGATGAAGCGTTGATTAGCAAGCTCTTTTATAAAAATGGCGAATCAACAGCAGATGCAGTTAGGAAGTTTCGCACTGCAAAAGAAATAAAGAAGAAAAAAGAACCTATATCACCATCAGGGATACTGAAACTTGTGAAGCGCTTTGAAGAAAGGGTCGCTTATAAGATCGACCACGAAGCGGTAGACCTTCCTTGAAAGAAGGGCGTGTTGCAGCTGTACAAGAGTGTAATGGAGGATATGGCAGCAGAATCATCCACAGGAAGCAGCAGTGCTCGTGAAGCTGGAAAAGTTTTAGGAGTGCCTGTACCATAGATTCGATTTATTTTCTACGGGATACTGCAATTGTATCCGTACAAACTGCAGTCACTGCATGAGATTATGCCGGCAGATATGACTGCAAGAGAATCGTTTGCTAAATGAGCTCTAACAAAAGTGGAACACGAGCCACAGTGGTTGTTAAACGTCTTATGCACAGACGAAGCCCACTTTGATCTACATGGGGACGTCAAATAGTTGCAATTGGGCGACATTGAAACTCCGTCATTACGAGACGTAGCCGCTTCATTATCTTCATGTTACAGTTTGGTGTGGTGTCACCACCTCTTTTGTTGTCGGTGCGTTCTTTTTTGAAGAGCGTTGCCAAAAATCTGGGTGGAAAACATGCACAGTAACCGCTGAATGGTACCCCAGTCTTCTGCGTGTAAAGGTTGTGCCACACTTACAAGAAAGAGGTGTACTTTCTACAGTAAATTTCATGCATGATGGTGCCCCGCCCTACGCTGCCACCTCAGTAGAAACATTTCTTTTAGTGTTTAGTGAAGACCGAGTGATAAGCTGAGGCTGTAAGATCAAATATCCATCACAATCACCAGACTTGACTGCTGTAGATTTTTGGCTGTGGGGTTATTTAAATCCCTGATGTACCGGTCCGCCCCTTCTACACTGACGGAACTTAAAGATGCCATTCAGCAGACCGTGTCTGGAGTTCCTCCAGATATGCTGCACTCAACTGTCATAGGTGTTGTGACTCGCCTTACTTGCTGCATACAATCTCGTGGAGGTCATGTTGAACGACTTCAGCCTAAATAAATCTTTGAAAATGCAGAATTGTATTAATATTGTGTTAATTTTCTTAAGGCACATTCAACATTTGCTCCTCCTATCGGCCATTTTTTTAACTAATTTTTTTTTGTTCTGGAAAAAAAAATACGTTTTTGTTTTTTGATGCCGTACGTGCAAACCACACTTCTTAACATCATTTGTTCTTTTTTAATTAATTTTTAAAGTTTGCATGAATTTATACCGCCCTCTGTATAAA